>JAJONR010009179.1:0-31245 GCA_029582245.1 Solanum etuberosum
TATTCACTTTACTCTCAAAGTGCTCATAAGCATGTATACAATTCTCATAATCATGCATAATTCATATACTTTGCCCTTCAAGGATCATAGTTCATAATTCATCAACACATCTAGGATTACTACATTAGACATGGATAATAACATAATTCAAGTGATTCAAGTACTTTCATGCATAATTCAATCATATTCTACTTGCATCAATCAATACCCACACTTTGAGATCCAAATTGGGAAATTAGGGAAATACATGGATTTTTGGGGAATTCATGTTAAAAACAGTAGATAATCATCAATTTGATCATAATATAAAGCAATTAAAGCATTGAAAACGTTTTTGAAGTGAATCCATGACTTGTAGTAAACCCTAACTTTCTTGGGGAAATTACTAGTTTGAAATTGATTTTGGAGGGACTCCATGGATGAAGGACTACCATACCTTAGTGAAGAAATCCAACAAATTCGTGTGGAAAAGCCTTCTTCTTCAAGCCCTAACTTGATCTTCTTCTTCTTCTTCTTTGGAGTTCTACAGAGAAGATTTTGGAGAGGGTTTGGTTTATGTTTGGGGATTTTGGAATTATGAATTTAGATGGGTTATTTTAGGTGGGAAAAATACTTATATAGTTGTTTAAAATAGGCCTAAAACGACACCACATAACCATTAAATAAAAAGGAAATCCCCAAAAGACCCCTAGCCTTAACTGCCAAATGGCAGTTTCAGGCATGACCTACGACTGGGGACCCACGGACCGTGGGTGGGACCACGGCCCGTGCTGGTGAACCGTTGGTCACTTACTGGAACTTGTTCTTGAGGGGCTTGACCCACGACCCCCACCTACGGGGTGTGGGTGGACCTACGGGGCGTAGGTTGCCTTCGTGGGTCACTGCCCCGGTCACATTTTGGGTCTTTCCCTCAAGGACCCATGGTTGGTCCTTGGGGTTTAGGCCTTGACGTTCTAACACGAAAACATGAATTTTAAGGTACGGGGGGTTTCGTTTACGGTTCTAACCCTAACGTCAAATTCTAGCTTAGCCTATTAGTTTTATGTTAGACTCTATTTTAGTCTACCATTTTTCGGAATGTTACAAAAAACCTCTCTTTCCAATACACATAATAGTGTATTTATATGTTATAAGTAGGATTTGGGAGGAGAACAAGTTGATGGACTCAACAACTACAACAACATACCTAGTGTAATTCCACCAGTCGGGCCTGGGAGGGTGGTGTGTACGCAAACCTCACCCCTAACTTGTGAAGGCAGATAAATTGTTTTTGAAAAACCCTCGGCTCAAGTAAAAAATTCAAAGCAGGTTCAAACATAAAATACAGTAGCGAAAAAGGCATGTTGAAAATAATAAATAAAAGAACATTGACAACAATATATAGTATGTCAATCAAAGCAAAATGAAATAATAAGTGGTATTAAAACCGTAGAGATAATAGAAAATAGTAACAGCACAACTGGTAGGAGAAACTAGACAACGCTCGACTGCCAACTAACTTTCTATCCCAATTTCCGATCTTCATACCTTTCTATCTAGGGTCATGTCCTCGGTAAGCTGCATGAGTGTCATGTCATGTCTTATCACCTCTTCCTAATACCTCTATGGCGTACCTCTACCTCTTCTCAAACCCCCCAATATCCAACCTCTCACACCTTCTCACTGGGCATCGGGGCATTTTTTCTTCACATACCCGAATCATCTCATTTTCGCTTTCCTCATATTGTCTACCACGTAGGCCGCTTCCACCTTGTCCTGGATATCTTCGTTCCTAATCATATCTCTCCTAGAATGCCCGCACATCTATCTCAACATCCTCATTTCCGCGACTCTCATCTTCGGGATGCATGAGTTCTTGACCGGAACATAGCTAGTCTAATCACCACTCAATAAAACATTACCTTTAAGTCTTGACAACACATTCTCACACAAGACACCCGATGCGAGCGTCCTCTTCATCCACCCAGTTCCAATGCGATGTGTAACATGATTGTCAATCTCTCCATATTCCTGAATTATTGATCCAAGATTCTTGAAACTTCTTCTCTTGGGGATGACAACCTAATGGACTAATGGGATAATTAGCACCCCTTATGGTGGACCCGACCCCACTTAGTGGGATTTCACTCGGTATGTTGTTGTTGTTGTAAGCTTTCTCCAATAAATCTATGCATCTGGACCTACTTTCAGTCTTCAGTGAGTGAAGGTTTGATACTGCAGTTAATCCAGTCAGAAGCTAAATTAGAGTATAGAATGAGGCTAAAGAAGTTTGATATACTAACTTTGTTATAATGCCTTTCTACTAAGTGTGCTAGAATTTTTAGAGTCCCGATACATGTACCGAAAAGGGTAAACCAAGAAAAAGAGAAAATAACTTCCATCTGCATTTCTGATTTCTATTGAGGAATTAATTACTCATTAGATGATGACTGTTTGTTCAAAGTGGCTAGGATTTTTTCCCTTATCATTTTTGTTGGACTTTATTCTCGAACTTGTAAGCTTTTGGTATTTCAAGATGTATCTGAGTAGTAGAACTGTTATGAGTTGAACAATCTCAGGATGATATTTACTTAATATTATTGAGATTCGTCCTCCTAACTTATCACTTTCAAGAAAGTAAAGCTTTTTAGATACAATACACGCATTATGCCCGGAACCCTGACTTCAAATTTTGGTGTGGATATTTTCTGTTACCATGGAGTACCATTTGACTAGTGAATCATGAATTGGTTCATCCACATGAACACAATGCACTAGCAATTTTTCATGTCAAATGAAGCCATTTAAACACTTTCCCCCCTTTCCCCAACAAACGAAGAAAAAGGAGACAAATGGAATAATGGGGATAAGTAGTGGAATAGTGGAGATAAGATTATGAGAATACTAAAATGATTCTTTTCTTATGACTTAGTTTCCATAAAAAATTAGAAGTAATAGCATATATTTTACAAACATATGGCTATTGGGAGATTGTATTAACTGTTTATTTAGTTGTAATATAGAGGGTCAGATTATGATTCCTGCCTTAGGATGATGTTCTGCAAATCGAAGCCTGTAGAAGGAAAATTTGGGAAATGAACCCTTCTTAGATGTACCCCAAGAGTTTTATGTTTTTCCCAACTTAATAATGCTGCCATCTCATTTATTTGGTGATGAGAGGGAAACACTTATCTTGGAACTTCTACTACTAAAACTCAAATGAAAGATAATTGAAGAACATATTCGTCTTTTGGTTTCTCTTATAACATGAGCTATTCTAACTGAGGTAAGTCATTCTAACTGCTATGGACTTGTATGTCAGCCCTAGACTATTCTGGACCTCTAAATTTATCCTTTGCGCACTTTTTATTTCGGAGGTTAAGATTGCTGGGAAACTAGTAGAATTTCTTGGCATTTGATCATATTCAAGTTTGTCATCTGTGATTTATTTAAAATTGAAAAAGGATTTACAATTTGCTAGCTTCTACTTGGTGCATTATGTGGTGTCCATTTGATAACTGCTCATCTTTGATGTTTCTACAACATTGTTCTTCCACAAGAAACTTTGTGGAAGTTATTCACCTTTTCAATTTTTTTCAAATTACTTGAAAATATTTGTCTCTCCGGTGAACCAAATCTTTAAGTATTTTAGTTGTTAAAAACGGGAACTTTGTTATGCCAAAGATAGTAAGATTCTGTAGATTGATGCTTTTGTTGATTGTGGTGTGGAGCATTTCATTCGAATTTTATGTCAAAACATTTCAAAATTGAATCTTTTGAGTTTTGGTACACCATTTGTGTAACTGGATGCCTTTGTTTTACTTTATGAGGTGCAAGGCAAAAGTCTGATTTAGGATTTTAAGTTGGTGGGTGCAAAGTACCACGAACTGCTCCTTTGTGCCAATGGGTGCAAACTTATTATAAATACAAATCTTCTAATGTTTTTTAGCTGTATAGTATGAGCGATAGTAGCGAATGTGCATATGGCATTGTTGCATCCTCTATGTGCAAGTCTATAGATCTGTTTCAGATATCCTCTTGATTGGTCTCTAGCAAATATAGAAAGATATGCTTCATTGCTGTAGTTATAGACTTGTAGTTCAGCTTAAGCGCAATTTTCAGTCGTTGTTTCTTATAATATTTTTTTGATACGGAATGCAGTGTCTTTTAATGTAATCTTCTTTTTAATAACAAAAGTTAAAAAAAAGGGGACGCGATCTCTTTATTATATACTTTTTGGACTCGATATAGTAGGGACTTGTAGATCCTATTCCTAATACAGAAATATCTGGTCAAATTCTTACTATTTTGCTCATCTTGAATATCCCTTGTCGTATTTTTTTTTACCTTCCCAGAGCTAGTTCATTAATCAGACATTTACTGTTTGCTTGCTTTAAATGGTTAACAATTTTAAAAACAAATATGAAGTGACTAAATAAAGGAACAACAGGCACTAGATTAATTTTTCTCCACAAAGTAATTTTTTACTGTATTAATCTTGCTTAGTTAGCCAGTGACCGTTTCAAAGTCTTATATATCTGTGAACTTTGGTTGCTTTCCTCCATGTTGATGTGCACCTTAACATCTAGATCAAAAAATCGTTGCGGTCATTCTGTTTGAGTGTGCCACCTGCCTGTTACCCTTAAAGTCGCTCACTACTGTAGTTAAAATCAACAACAACAACATACCTAGTAAAATCACACAGAGTGGGGTCTGGAGAGGTTAGAGTGTATCCAGTTACCCATACCTCTTGGAGGTAGACTATAGTTAAATTAATAGCTGATTAATGAAGTAGGAGTCTTGTGCCATTTTTGTTAACCAAGTGTCAAGGGCTACATAAAATTATATAAGATGCACCAAATATTTATGCTGGTCTTTGTCATATATGGAAGTTGTCCAATTTGGGAGAACTCTTCAGAAACTATCCCTTTCGTGTCAAACCTTTCATTGTGTAGATCCAACAAAATGAGCCTCAACCGAACATGCAATAGCTCCTTCTGGACTAAGGAGGAAGAAAAAGCATTTGAGAATGCTTTGGCCATATTTTCTGGAGATAGTGATAAATTTCTGAAGATTGCTGCTGCTGTTCCTGGGAAATCTCTTCAAGAAATTATAGATCATTATAACGTATTAGTTGAAGATATTAATGACATAGAGTCTGGCAAAGTTCCGCTACCTAAATATGAGAGAATGCAAAGTTCTTCTAGCTGCAGAAGTAGATCATCGGGAGCAGGGGTAGAACGGCGAAAAGGACTTCCTTGGACTGCAGAGGAACACAGGTGAGGCTTTTCCTGTATATTTTGTAATTACCATGTTAGTTTGGTTTGAAACATCTGACTAAATTGATGACTAATTGATCTCTTCAATCATGAGTTTCTTGATAGTTGAATAAGTTTTATTGTTTACAGTTAAGGATTTAAAAGTTGCTTCTTTAAGAATTTCTTTGCAACAAAATGCTTCTTTTTCCTGTGATTTTTTAGATTGACCGCAAGTCTGTTTATTTGGACCAAAAAATTGACAGAAGCTGTGTTATTCTTTATCGTAAATAAAATCATTTCTATTTTTATATTATGTTTAAATGTAGAGTAGATTCTTAGTTGATCTGGTGTGAAATTTTTGAATTAGAATATGCCACTCAGAAAATTTGCAGAAATTTGGCGTCTGAAAATATGAAAGAAAACCCCTCTACTTTGTTAGTAATTTCTTCAATTCTCTTTGAGTTGCTTGTTCTCAAGAAAAATTAAATACAGTGCTTTTTTTTTCTATATAAGTTTGTCTTTTCATAGAAGAGTGGAGTACAGCTTGATATCAGTTTTGTAACGTAAGTCACTGCGTCATCGGTATAATTGTTATTCGTAAACAGCTGAATGACTATTATATATGGACAAGGTACTGTAGACATCAGACTTGTAAAGGCTTCAATCTAACTCGTGCTGGAAACACTTGTGAATTTATTGTTGACGAACAGTGATGTGAACAATATAGGTATATCACCACCAAGCTTAGTTCATTTTTAACTAAAGACCTCTAGTTTCCTCTTTAGCACCTTATGAATTTTGAATACCATGTGTAGGCCGAAGAGGCGGTTAGATGCTGGCAATAAATGATTGGGTCAAATAGACTAGAGCAAATTTGTGTATTGGAAAAACTTTCCAGCTTACGATACTTATATTTATCTATCCTTTTCTTGGTATGGTTTTTCATATCCTTCAATATGTGGGGTTTGTTGTTCTTCTATTCCATTTTTCTCAAGATAAGAGAAATATATCCTTCTACAATTTGAGTAGGATTGAATAGCGATGGACTATTGCAACAACGAATGATGTGGTGAGTGAGGAGATGATTCTATAGACATTTCTTCTTGATAAGTGGGACGATCCTATAAACATCAAAGTATCACCCAATGAGTGGCACCTTACTAGTCTACAATATATTGTATTGTTTTGGCTGGGTGCAGGTGGTCAGTAGTGATAAATGACTGCTGAAATAACACCGAACTTGGTAATTCGAACTTAATTAGATGTGTTCATTGTATACAGATGGAAGAAAAAATGTCTATATAATTATAACGACTGTGATTGGAATTTCAAAGATGCATAAAATTGTGCTGTTTGAGAGAATGCATTAGTTTCAAGCAGATATTGTCTTGAATGGATTAAATTCCCAAGCTAGCAACTTCTTAATCTTCTTTCTTTTCTTAGGTCATTTCTCCAGGGGTTGGCAAAACACGGAAAGGGTGATTGGCGGGGTATATCAAGGAACTTTGTGTTTTCTAGAACACCAACACAGGTGGCAAGCCATGCCCAGAAGTACTACAGTCGATTAAATGACAATAACGCAAAGAGGAGAAAAAGCATTCATGATATCACTAGTGTGGGTGCTGCTAATATTACTGAAACTTCACAAGGACAAAAATCTGACGAGTTGACAGGACCTTGTGGAGGACAACCGCAGTGGCCAATTGCCGACTATGTGACTGAAGCTTTCGACACTGGGATGCTATCTTTACCAGGGCCAGTTACAAACTGCACGACTGATGCTATTGAAGGACCATCAGCTGTTAACCCCGAGAAATTCCCGCTTGGTGCTGCTCTTGGTAGTGAGTTGAATAGCTCATTTCCTGGCGTGGATGAGTTCCTGCAAAGTGTAGAAGACCTAATCATTGTACCAGCAGAAGGCACCTCTGGAGTATGCCATGAGGTTGACTCTAGGACATCTCCATCACTTAGCGTGCAACCATCAGTTACTGGTGGAACCGGAATGTACACTCATCCGGTTTCATTTCCCGACGTGCATGAGTTCCTGCAAGGTGTAGAAAACCTAATCACTGTACCGGCAGAGGGCACCTCTGGAGCATGCCGTGGGATTGACACTAGGATATCTCCATCACTTAGCTTGCAATCATCAGTTGCTGGTGGCACCAGAATGTACACTCATTCAGTCACTGTACCGGCAGAGGGCACCTCTGGAGTGAGGTGTGGGATTGACACTAGGACATCTCCATTACTTAGCTTGCAACCATCAGTTGCTGGTGCCACCAGAATGTACCCTCATCCAGTCAATGTACCGGCAGAGGGCACCTCTGGAGCGAGCCATGGGGTTGACACTAGGACATCTCCATCACTTAGCTTGCAACCATCAGTTGCTGGTGGCACCAGAATGTACCCTCATCCAGTCAATGTACCGGCAGAGGGCATCTCTGGAGCGAGCCATAGGGTTGACACTAGGACATCTCCATCACTTAGCTTGCAACCATCAGTTGGTGGTGGCACCGGAATGTACACTCATCCAATCATTGTACCGGCAGAGGTTACCTCTGGAGCGAGGCGTGGGGTTGACACTAGGACATCTCCATCACTTAGCTTGCAACCATCAGTTGGTGGTGGCACCGGAATGTACACTCATCCAGTCACTGTACTGGCAGAGGTCACCTCTGGAGTGAGGTGTGGGGTTGCCACTAGGACATCTCCATCACTTGGCTTGCAACCATCAGTTGCTGGTGGCACCGGAATGTACACTCATGCAGCCAATACTGTTGGGTATGATCTGGAAGAGCTAATGACCAAGCAGTTGGCTGGAGCTAGTCAAGTAGGTCCTACCGTTAACACTGCAAGTTGGCCATCACCAATTGCTGATCATATTGGAGTTTTTTCTGTTGATTCCATGCAGATACCATCAATTCCTGGCCGTAGTGGAGGTGGAACTTATCCCTGTTGGGAACCTAGCAGCAAGGACGACAGTATCTTTGATCTGGAAGACCTATACACAGATCACATGTTTGGTTTTCGCAAATAAGAATCTGTCATTTATAGTGGTAAATGATAATCTGTCCATGGTTTCACTAGAACAGGATGAGCCAATGCAGCTGGGGCCTATTACTTCACAAACTCTCATGCCATTACCCGTTCCTTGCCCAGCTTGTTCATTTGCAGCATCTTCTATTGCCCCTTTCTATCGTCATGTCCTTCTAGAGATGTCTCTCTTTGCATATCCAGTACTGGTTCTATTTGTGTATGTAGTGTATGGAATAACAAACTTTATCAGTAGCTTATGTACATAGAACTACTTAGAACAGGTACCCCATCCCCCCTATCCTTACCCCACCCCACCCCCACCCCCATTTCCCTTTCTGTCATTTGGTGTACAAGCATGTCTTTAAACTCCTCCATAAATAAAATGGCATGCTTTAGTAGTTTTGAATCTTATTTTCTGCCTACTTACAAAATTTTCTTGGTTTGTGCAGTCTCCCTTCCCTATTTTGTGTCTTATCCAAGTTAACAAGTGAGGTGAGACTAGACAGGATTGTGGTGAATAACTGCAACCAATTCGAATATCTAGGATTAGACGTTTATGAGAATGATATGATAGATGAGTTTTTTTTTTTCGATTTGCTTTTTGATTATTCTGATTAATCTATTTCAATTTGTTTTGTTGGATACAATTCCTGTATTTTAAAATCAAACACTTGTTAATTATTGTAGGAGTTTTTATAAATATATAGGTTTTTGGTGTTTGATGTTGTGATACAAAGATGAACCATAATGAATTATTTGATTTTTAGATACAACAATCATATTTTTAATTAAATAGTTTTTGAGGGGCATTCAAAATAATTCACTCTAATATATAGTTAAATCATTGTCTTAATTTAATCAAATATCATCATATAAAATGAGAGATGGGAGATTTATAAAAGTTATCGACATTTAGAGAGGAAATATCAAATAATTAACAATGTCAGATAAGATTTTTGAAAAAATAATTAGCAACAACTCTTATCTCAAAGATCTTTTATGAAGTGTCAACTAAGTACTAATAAATAAGTGAGTATTTAGGACTTTCATACAAGATTAACTTTCTTGACTTCAATAATGTTAGCCTGTTAGGTACCTAATTATTGTTAATTACTTTTTCTTTGGTCCTCCACGATAGTCATAGGGTCTACGTATACTCTATTTTCTTTAAACCTCACTTAATAGAATTTCATGGCATGTTATTGATTAAATAAAGAACGAATTTCACTTGTGCAAGCTTTGCTCATGTTAATAATCTCAAATCTTGTTTAAAAATATGAGTCACGGTAAATTAACAACTAACACAAAATTATTCAATTTATGATGAATCCTTACCATACATATATCATAAGATTTAATGAAGCGACATTACATACCGGGAAACTAACTTATTATTAAAAATTATGTATGTCCTTTTCTCAGCGACTTTTATTTATTTTTCGCCAGCTGTTTTTGCCCTTTTCTACCAACTGCTTTTGTTGTTTTCCTGATTAAATACACGAGTAATTTTACGTGTGCAAGTTTGTTCATGTTAACAATCTCAAATCTTGTTGAAAAATGTGAGTTGCAGTAAATTAACAACTACCACAAAATTAATCGATGTACATATTATGAATTCTAACAATACAAACATTATGAAGTTAAATGGAGCGACATTATATATGAGAAGATCCAATTTATTTAAAATTAAGTTCACTTATTATTAAGAAAAAACTACACAAACTAAGGTAAAATATTTATCTAAATTCACTCACATATAAGGTATTTAATCCACAAAAGCTCAAAGAATTTACATAAAATGTTCACTTATTCTTTAGCATCTGATTTTACTTTGCAAGCGTCAGATTAAACTTGAATTAGGTATATATATATATATATATATTTATTTATTTTTAGTGATTTTTATCAATAGTTTATTTCTTCCTTCTTCTTTTTTCTTTCCTCTATTTTTGTATTTTCTCTTTCTTTTCCCCCCCTTTTCCTTTTAAAGACAAAAACAAAATACAAAGATACAAATATTAGCAAATTATTTTCATACTAATAAAAATATAAAAGTTAAATAATTAGATTACAACAAGAATTAGTTAATAAAAATACTAAAGTTACTAGCTTGTAATCAAATATGAATATCATAGTGAAAATACAAGATATAATCAAATATGAATATCATAGAACAATGAAGAGTGTTTTTTTTTCAAAAGAATATAATTAATATGTTCTCTACGATGTATATATATGATATATATCATATTGGTATCATAGAGGACCAAGCCCCTTTTCGAAGGAAGGGATCATTCTCTATGATACCATATATGTTACTTCAAATAATAATACCTTTCCATAAATTAATATAGATAAAATATATAATACAAGGTTTATTGTGAATATTTTTATTGACAATCAAAGAATATCGAGGAATACTAGTGTTGAAAATTGAGTCGTATCAACTTTTTTATAAGTGGAAGTTGATCTAAAGTCTTGAGATATGTGAATAAAATTATCTTTAATATGAGCATATTATCTTTAACGCGAGTAGGAAACACCATCATATCTAGTGAAATCCCACAAAGTGAGATATGGAGAGGATAAATTGTACTCAAATCTTACCTCGGAGATGTTATTTTCGAAAGACTCTTAAGTGAAGCAAATCAAAATAGATAATGAAAAAAAAACAATATTGAAGAAAACATGACAACTAATAGAAAAGTCATGCAAATCGTACATGCAAAGAACAATAACATCAACAACATAGTGTGATCACCTAAACATTTAATATGTATAGGACTAATTAGAAGATAGACACGGTGCTCTAGACCACCACGAAGCCGCGTAAAAAATGTTGAGATTTGCCATGCATAGAAGGGTGACTAAAATCAAAACTAGTAAAAGAAGAGGAACCTAATTGCACATTTTTAGACTAAAGAAAAAGACAGTTCATCCAAAAAAAAAGAAAAATCCCAACTTTTTTCCTCCATTAAAGCACTTCAGAAATGTAGAACAAACCTCACTGGTGAAGTGTGGGATCTTCAAAATAATCCAAGATTTTGAGTTGGGTGTTGTTGAATTTGCGAAATGGAAAGTGGGTTTACAGCAGAAGATCTTTCCACAATCGGAGGAATTGCTACTGTATCACTCTTACATTCTTTTATACCTACACATTGGTTGCCTTTCTCCATTGTTGGCCGTGCTCAGAAATGGACTCTCTCTCGTACTCTTCTTGTCAGTTAGTACCCTACCCACTCTCTTATTTTTTTCTGTTTTTGCACTTTTCTATACGATTTTGTTGTAGATCTTAAAGATATGTGATTTGGGTACTTGGAATTTGGTGGTGAAATGAAGAAGAAATTGATAAAGTTTTGATTTTGATGGATTCTTAGATCTTGATGTTGGTATGGGTGTTCTATTGCTTGCTTAGTTTATTTTTTTGTTTTTTCAAAGTTGGGGTAGGGGCTGGGGAAGGGGATTACAAGGTGGGAAATCGAATGAGGTGGAAGTTCAAGTAGCCAACCGACTGAGCTACTAAGATTCGCTAGTTTTGTGGGGTTTGTTTATGGGATCATATAAGCACAAAATATTGATACAACTGAGATCATTTTTACAGCATTTTTCACTTACTTTATGATAGTTTGGAGCTTTTCTGCAATCAAGCTGGAGGAATTTGCATCTTGACCTTTTGTATTGATAAGTTGTGTTAGCTGCTTTGGTTACTGTCTTCTGATGATTACTTTGGTGATTTCTGGTTTGGGAATTTTCCCAAGCGTCATTGTGGCATTTTGAGACATAAATGGCAAACTACTCCTCTTGTGTCCTTCTTGTCAGTCAGTACCTACTGTCTTACTAGTTCTTTTACTTTTACATTTTCTGTGCGATTTTTCTTTAAATGTTGAAGACGTATGGTTCCAGGAATTAGGTGTTGAAATGGAGAGGAAATTGATAAAGTCTTGATTTTGATGGGTGAATTTGATGCATTATTAAATCTTGATGCTGCAATGATGTTATTGCTTGCTTAGTTTATTTTTTGTGGGATTTGTTTATGGGACTGCATAAGCACAAAATGTAGATACTGCTGAGATCATTTTACAGCATTTGCACTTACCTCCATGATAGCTTGGACTTTTTCTGCAATCAAGCTAGAGGGATTTGCACCTCGACCTTTTATACGGATAAGTTGTGTTAGCTGCTTTGGTTACTGTCTTCTGATGATTGATTTGGTGATTTCGGGTCTGGGAATTTGCCTGAGCATCATTGTGGGATTTCGAAACATAATGGAAATATAGATTCTCATTTATTTGGATGCATAAGAGAAAAACTTGAACTTTGGACAGGAAAGTGATTTAAGCTCCTTAGCTGATAAGTAGCTAAAGGATTAGACCTGAGTTTTTGTAGTGATGATTCCTTCTGGCTAGATAAAAAAGTTGCATCTCTCTCCATTTTTTGTTATCCTCTTTGAAGCACACTGGTACGTTCAGGTTTATTAAGCTTGCTGAATTATTCAGAAGCAGCCCAATATCCAATATGTGCAGTTTAAAAAGAAAATCAGGACTTTATAGGGAGAAGATTTGCCCCTAACTGATAAGCTATCAGAAGAAAAACGAAATGCAACTCATTGGGCACTAAAAGAGACTCAGGTACATGATTATCATGAAAATGAAGACTATTATATGGAGATATCATTACTAAAATCCAAATATTTATCTGAAAGCAGGGATAGAGAAGCCTGTTTTATCAGTATCATCTTCCCCATATCATGGAGATTTAACCTCTTGCCTTAGGTAGAAGAGCGATTTTCCAATATAGCTGAATTTTCAGATAACTTGTCAGTATTTTTCCATATAATGCAGCTTCAAAGCTTAATTGTGGCAAAATCTAGTGACTTGAAAAGATTGTTGGTGAGAGAAGACTTAAAATAAGGCTTAGTAATGGAAAACATCCCTTCTTTACGCTAAAGTTGATAGTTGAATAAATGAAGTCTGCTCTTCAAAATATGCACTTTCCAGTAGCACTCAAGGTGTGGCTCAGGGGTCAATAAAGTGGGTAAATATCACGGTAGATTAGAGTTCACATCCCAACAGACACAAAAGTATTATGTGATTTTTTTAACATATGCCTACGACTTGGTGGATAGACTTATCTTGTGCTGCTGGGAGGTAACAAGTATTCCATGGAATGGTTGAGGTGTGTGCAAGCTGACTCCGGATACTAGTGTTATAAAAAAGTATGAACTTTCTAGCTGCGTCATAAGAAAGGGGGAGGGGGGCTTGAGGTTTAATTGGCATCCTTTTCTAAGGCTTGGATGTGTGTAACAAGTATTCCACGGAATGGTTGAGGTGTGTGCAAGCTGACTCCGGATACTAGTGTTATAAAAGAGTATGAACTTTCTAGCTGCATCATAAGAAAGGGGGAGGGGCGCTTGAGGTTTAATTGGCATCCTTTCTAAGGCTTGGATGTGTGTAAGAATCAAGATATTTTGATAGACGTATCAAAAAGATAAAATAAGACATTCAAATTTTCAAATAGAGCTTCAGCCTTCCTATGATGTGACTTCCATTAAATTAGAAATTTGTCCTCATACTTGTTCTTAGACATTAATGGTCATTAAATCAAGAAATCAGATGATTCTTTCCGGTTGTTAGATCAATAGGGTCTTCTCTCAAGACATATCAATGGGCTGATTTTTATTTTTTTTAACAAGTAAGGTTTTCATTGATTATAACAACCCAACTTGGTCGTATACAAGAGACATATCAAAAAATGAGAAACCTACAAACTATGGTTCACCCAATCCTCTAAACAAATAGGAAGTTAGGAACTACATGGGTGCACCAAAAGAAAATAAGGGAGCGGAGACTACTCAGTTGAGCAAAGCTAATTTCCACCCCTTCAAAAGCTTTTTTATTTCTCTCTTTCCAAATGACCCACATTAGAGCAAGAGAAGTAACATTCCACGTCTTGTGCCTTCTTCTGCTAGCTCCATTCTCCCAACTGAACATCAACTCCTTCACGGATCTTGGCAGTACCCAAGTGACGCCAAACCATGTAAGCATATCCTCCATAACCTCCGATAGAGTGAGAATTACTCAATTATCCTATTATTTTGAGAGGAATTCCATACTCCATGTTTGTTTCCTATTATGTTGCTTAAATTTCTCTCTTTTACAATACTTTCCTTTCTATTATAAAAAAAGGTGAAGGTTAGTTGTTGCAAACAAAATATAACTTCAAATCAAGGAAGATTAGCATGGCCCTGTGCAAATGACATGCACAAATTGTGAAATGGTCCAAATTTTGTTTACATTCATTCCTTTTTATATTAAAATATGTATATAACTTCAATCAAGGAATGTAGAATTGATTTAGTTGTTGATGCAAACCATAACTATAAGTTAGTAAGTTACATAACTTCAATCTAGGAATGGGCTGTGAAAATTTTCTCCAATATTATGTTGTTTTTAAGCAGGCGTGCTGAGCTTTTCTTGATCAGGTTGGATGTTTTTCTTGTGTTGGTTTTTGGTACTCATAATTTCTTGTGAATCATAGCTAGTGTTTGTTCTTTATTTTTCAAGTGTAATAAGCTGCTTCTTAGGTTTAAAACACTATGTGGACAAACATATTCATGTCATAAAATTCACAAGACCTTTGTAAATGATCAATATTGTCCTTTCTCATTTAACCACTAAATAGTATATATATTCATAAATTTGAGCTCTATCTGATGTAGAGATCTGTGTTTAGGTCAACCTTCTGCCCTATTTATCTAGGTTCTGTCTTTAGTATTAGATACTTTTCTTCTTTTATTTTGAAATGATTGAATTTATGGATATAATCTCTCCACTCAAAGTGCATTTTTCTCTAATACTAAAAGCATTTGAATTAATTCAAGAGTTTTATGCTCCTTAGTCCTTTCGTCCTACTCCTAACTGTTTGATTATTTGACGAGTTAGTATTTCGAAAGGCAAGCAATGTCATATTTGGACGCAATTTTCTCAAATATTTTCTTGAAATTGTAATTTCTGAAATTTGTGTTGGTACCACTTCATGTACTTTCCGTTGTATAGGTTTTTCCAGAAAAAAGTGTTAATCATCTGTAATCAACTTAAGATTAGTCGAATGGAGTGAGTACCTCAAAAGCACTAAAATTCGGTTAAAGTGCCTGGATTTAAATTCCTGCATGTGATTCTAATCTGACTGCTCTTGTGACAGCTGCATTTGGAGCAGTATTACATGTAATATCCACTTCGATTCTAGGCATAACAGCAATAACCATTACAAACACAATTGCTGGCGAGGAATCAGTGCACAAACTGGCTTCCCTTTTGCTTATAGTCCTTGGTGGTAGTTATATCATCTTGTTTCTTTGCGGAAAGGGTGGTCACAGCCACTCGCACAATCAACCCATGGAGAAAATGGCCGTAGCAGGGCTTGTCCTTGTTCCTGCATTGTCTCCTTGTGCAACCACTCTCCCTGTGTTTCTTGCTGTTGGAAACTCATCCTCCATGATGGTGCTTGCCATCATAGTTCTGTTATTCAGGTACTTTTGTTTCTAAATTTCACTTAACTTTGTATTTAAGTGGATTACTTACGTCTCTTTTTGTTGCTTTTCCTTTTCGGAAAACGTAGCTTTCTCTTGAAAAAAGGAATAGAAGCAAAACAACTTGATGTTATTAGAGAAAATGATATGGAACAAGGGGGTGGGATGAAGTAGTGGGTTTAGATGGTGCCTTGGTGGTAGCCTTGTTTCGGTCGAACGTGGGGTTTTACCTCTGTCAAGAATTTAGAGAAGATATTTCACTTTTACTCATTACAAAGAGGAGAAAAAGAAAAACGTCCAACTACTTTGAAATTTTAAGGGCCATTTATGGAGTGAACCATCTACTTTCTTGAAATAATATTATAAAGTTTTAGAGATCCCTGGCCATTTTAATTCATGTGGCGTTTGTATCTTACTGAAGTTACTATGTCAGTATTGTTTAAAGCTCTAGAAACTTATTTTAATGCACATCATTGACTAGTAATTGATGTCATGGACTGTGAGAAGTGACGACTAGATCTTGTTCATACCCGAGGAGCTGTGCTTCTCTTTATTTGCGGGGGTGCTATTATTTTAGGTTTCTCCTTCATCCTTCGTCCAACCTAAAAAATTCATTCAGGTCAGTCTGCTGCAAGAGTTGGTAAACTTTCTAATAGTACCTCTGTTTGAATTTTAGATATGGAACTACTTCATTCCAGGCTGCTGTAGTGAACTTTTGTACAATGAATGAAACCCGTCCACGCTAGTTGTATTTCTTGATATCTAAATTATTCTCACGAGGCAGAGACTATTTCTATGTAGCTCCAAATCGTCAAAATGCCCACAAAACTCATTAGATTTGTCGACTACCAGCTCAGTGCTGGACTTGTTTTGATTTATCCGAATTTCTGGATGCCTAACACAAATTTATACTTCACTTGCAGCACCATAACTGTGATGACCTCACTGGTGGCTCTATCATTTTACGGTGCAAGTCAACTCAAGTTCCACTGGGTGGAACGTTATGACAAGCTCCTCGTCGGTTCAGTGCTGAGTTTGGTTGGTATTTTGACCCTTATCTTTCACGATCACGAAGGAGGTTCTGCAGGAGGTCATGTGCACAGAAAACTCATTGTGCTATAAGAGGATCATTCTTCAGCCAACAAATCTGTTTTCTGAAGCTTAGGATTCTAGTGCATATTTACCTTAAAGAAAAGAAAGGGGAGCCTTAGAGCAACGGTAAATTTGTTATAGGTCATGGGTATGAGCTTGCTTGCGTTACGGTAGGCTGCTTACGTTACACCCCCTTGGTGTACGGCCTTCCCCCGGGCTCCCCTTTTCTTATCTACCTCAAGAAAAGCAATGTACAAAATACAAATACACTTTTTTTTTTGTTCAAGTTTTGCAATTAATGTGTGCTGAGTTTATGACTATTCTGTTCTAACAATTTTTAGTGTGGCAACTTTATTTTTTTGATCTAGTAGTTAATATAGGGTGACATTTTGAATATTTTCCCTTCTGATCAAATATATTCTCAAAAAATAATAATGAAGGATGAATAAATTAAAATTGAGTAGATGAAAAATCTACATGTTAGTAGGTTCCTGATTTTTTTTCATCTGTCAAAATTTGGTGGATCGAGTTATTTGATATTCATAATAGTGGAGATAGTAAGTAAAATAATGGCTCGAAATTTATCCTCATTATAAAATAAAAGAAGCCTCAAATTCTCTATCTTATAGAAGCAAAAGGCTTAAATAAACAAAAAAAGGTTATTGAGCTTTAATAGTGAAAAGGATCCACCACTAAAAATCGTGATGGACCTTAATCAAAAGTTTTGAATTTGAATCATGCATGTGAATGAAATGATCTTTGGCAGGCAGCATTTTGCCCAAAAAGTTAGACTCTCGACGCAGGTCTGGATTATTCAGATTCAAAAGCGGGTATCTAACATCAGACGGAAAACGAAAAAAAGGGCCCACACAAGGTATAAGGAAAGGCTGAATGCAAAAGGTAGGAATAAATTCTAATACCTTAGAAAAACCAAAAATGTTTTTTTGTTTGGTATATTCCAAAGAAAACCATAACTTGCCTTGCTCATGCCCTTCATCTTTAAACTAAGGTTTGGAATCTTTGTTTGTTTTTTTGTGTGTATATTGGTGCCATTTCTATGTTACTACTAATAATAATATTACAAACCTAGTAAATAAGAAATTAATATTAGCCATTTATAAACATTTTACTTATTATTAATCCTCTCAAGATTATGGCCAATTCATCATTCATCTTCATATGCTTCCTCCTTCTCTTTAGTGGTATGGTTTTTTAACAACTTAATCATTCTTGATTATTTGAAATTTCTGTGAGAGTCTATATGTTCGAGTTGTGAAAACAGTTACTAAGTATTTGCATTAGAGTGCGGCCCTTTCTCGAACACTGCTAATACAGAATGCTTTGTGTACCGAGTTGTCTTTCTTTTCTGTTGATGATATATATACAATATATAGTGTTGCAACAATGACTGTGTTTTTTTATGCGTATATTGGGAGTCAAATTAGTTAATTTTTATACATATTTCCAGTTTATAATTATGAGAAATTAATTCAGTTTCTAGATTTTATCTCCAATGATTTTCCTTGTAAATGGAAGTTTGCTCAAAATTTACCTTTTTACTAAACAAAATATTTTTAAATTTTATCATATGTTATACTTTTGGTCCATTCATACCTTTACATATCGTATTGTGTCAACATATCGTCTCATATTTATAGTTGACTTTAACAAAGTTCCAGTATAGACCGACGTGTCAGAATACTTCCAAGAAAAGGTCCAAATTTACCCTATGTTACTTATACTTCAAATTGGATTGGTTGATAAAATTAAGATATTTCGTATAATATATGTTATTTTTAACCAATTCCCCCTTTTAATATCTTTCTTGTTGTTGTTGTTGGACAGGTTCAATAGTTGTACATGCAATGACAGGCACATATGGTATAAATTATGGAAAAATTTCAGATAACATCCCAGCAGCTGAAGATGTTTTAAGACTTTTAAGGATGAACAAGATCAAGAACATAAGAATCTACGACGCGGATCCTAGAGTTCTAAGAGCCTTTAGTGGTTCTGGAATCGAAATCTCAGTTTGTCTACCCAATGAATTATTAAAAGACGTTAGTCTAAACGGGTCAATAGCCCTCGAATGGATACAAGTTAACCTACAACCATACCTCCCTGGTACCTCAATAAGAGGTATCGCGGTTGGAAATGAGATACTAGGTGGTGATACAAGTATATCTGAAGCACTAGTGCCCGCGGTTAGAAGTGTGTATCGTGCTCTCAGGAGGTTAGGCTTGACCAATACCATCGAGGTTTCAACCCCACATTCTGAGGCAGTTTTTAGTAGCACATATCCTCCTTCAAATGGTACATTTAAAGAAAGTATGATGCCATATTTAGGCCCATTGTTACATTTTTTCAATAGAGTTGGGTCACCTTTTTACATAAATGCATATCCATTTTTAGCCTATAAATTTGACCCTTCTCATATTGATATAAACTATGCTTTATTTCAACCAAATAAAGGGATTGTTGATCCTAAAACTAAGTTGCATTATGACAACATGTTTGATGCAATGGTTGATGCAACATATGTTGCATTAGAGAAATTAGGGTATACGAAAATGCAAGTTATCGTGTCGGAGACCGGTTGGGCATCTAAAGGGGATGATAATGAAGCAGGTGCGGACCCTAAGAACGCCAGGACGTATAATTTTAATTTGCATAAAAGGTTAATGAAGAAGAAAGGTACACCTTATAGGCCCAAAATGTTGGCTAAAGGTTATGTTTTTGCTTTGTTTAATGAGAATTTGAAGCCTGGCCCAACTTCTGAGAGAAACTTTGGATTATTTAAAGCTGATGGAAGTATTGCTTATGATATTGGATTTAAAGGAATTGTGTCTTCTGCATCATCAAAGGTATGTCTTCAACTTTTTTTTAATGTAATTCGATATCTGAAATTTATTGACCTGACTAAATACAAATTCGAAATTTAAATTTGATCTTCAATCTTCCGTAGGGTTCTTGATATTGAACTTATTATACTCTTCAAATTACAAATTCTGTGTTAAAAAGATATATTGATTCAGTTGAATACGCAGTATATAAGCCCAATGTGGCTTTGATTCTAGTTCGCGACGCATAGGGTCTAGTAAAGGGATAATGCCAAGAGTTTCTTCAATCTTAACGCTCGAACATGATTATTTTTTTTGACTTTATGTATACAGTGGACTAATCCGAAACAAAGATGGATTCAAGATTAAAATTCGATCCTTAATATAATCTTTAAGATTCTTAACATTGAATTTATTTTTCTCTATTTTTATTATGTACTTATATTCATTTCTATTTTATTTATTTTTTCAGGATTTTGTACTACAAAGGCGGTTTTGGAGTTCTCAATCTTTAATAATTGTGACATGTACTATAATTCTGGTTCTTTTTATGTAATTATGACTTTCAAGAAAATTATATTTGTGAATTGATCCACATATTCTTAGTTATTATTTTTAAATATTGGAAGAAATTGTTGTCCCCAATTTGTAAAAAATAGTTGCATTTAAATTTAATTTGCTATTTTCATTGGTACGTCATTGATTAGTTTATTGGATACCAATTTATTTATTTAGCTTTAGAACTTAATGGGGCTAATAGCATATGGTAATAAAATATAATTATAGCCAGTATACATTGTATGTATATGAACACAAAAGTTATATCCCGTGCAACGAGCTTGACTCAAAAGATCGAGAAAATCGTCAATCACCAGCCCAAAGCTGCAACCATGCGTCAACCCATGGACTTTCATTGTACCATGCTACTCGTTCCGATTTATTTGTACCCAGCTACAATCTATTTCCTTAGGAGCCCAAGGGCCCCACAGCTAATCGTCACTTGTTCGTTTATGAATTGGGTACAATTACCAGTTCTCTGTACTCAACACACACCAAAAATTTTAAACACAAAATGCAGTTTACAACACTAACAGATAATCTGTCATGAAAATGATCTAATTAAGTACTAATATTCAGCATTTCTATTAACTATAACTATATAATCAAAGGTTCTGTAATTCTGCAAAGAAACATATATGTAGACTACAAAACTGCATAATAGTCTAATGAAGCATAATTTAGTTTCAAAAAATATGGGCATTATTAAATATGGGACTATAGAAACGCATTTAGTCATCAAAAGAGAGGATTAGATTGAGTATCGAGGAGTTGAGGAGATCAGGACAAAATACCAAATGAAAGTTGATGGATATTCTTTATCATTCTTGAAGAGGTGCATATCTCGTCATCCTCATCCGTTCTTCTTTCTTCTCAAAGTAGGCGAGTTTTCGTCATCTTGAAGTTGGTGTGGTTGGTGAAAGGACCCAGGCAACATAGAACGACCCAGAACCCGATATCAAACCAAATATTTATCACTCCATAACAACTTTTGCTCCAACAGCTTTCATCTTGTCAATTATTTGTTCCGCTTCTTCCTTTGATACTCCCTTCTTGAAAACAGCAGGAGTCTTCTCGACTAAGTCCTTCGCTTCCTTGAGTCCCAAATCAGTAGAACTGCGGACCTCTTTGATTATCTTTATCTTTTGAGCTGACTCGTATGACTCCAGTTTAAGTTCAAAAACAGTTTTCTCCGGTTTCTTTTCCTCCTTAGCTGCTTCTGGTCCCTTCATAGCTGTTGCCAATCCAGCAGCCCCTGCCTTCATAACTCCAACAGTTGGTCGCTCTGTCATGCCCAACCTCTTCATAATAATCGAAGACACTTCAGCAACTTCGACCAGGGTAAGCCCTGATACTTCATCAACGAGCCTCCATACCCTTTCTGATGGAGGACTACGATGCTCAGTAGGATCAAAAGACACAGGATCATAATCAGCTGGAAGCTTTCTCTGGTTAATCTCTACTTGCTGAGAGAAGTGGCGAGTAAAAACAGTTGAGGTAACGAAATAGGAGTCAGCCACATTGGATCGAACAGATTGTTTGAAGAGTACAGCAGGCAAATGCTGCCTCAGTCGCAAAATCATAGAACTCATTTCTGAATTCTAGTAAACATCTACTGATCCCTCTGAAAGATCAATCAACAACCTGCAAAAAAAAAACGCAACTGTAAGATCATTTAATCTAAAAAAAATCCACATCTTCTGGATATAGTATAAAATAAAATGGTACTCCAAACGCTCTTTGTTTGGTTTCCAAAGGAGAGCCAAAACCAAGTTCTTTTTAGGAAGCAACCTCTCCCCTCCCCTGTGGGTTCACCCCTCGGTCTAATATCTTAACAACCTTTAAGCGCCTCTCACAACGGACTCGACATTCAACACCAATCATGATGGGGCGAGATGACTGGAAACTCTAATTCCATTTCTAAATAATGTAGTGACAGCACTTGGGATCATAAAAGACAATAAAAAAGTTTCAGGTGTGAATGAGAAGCAAGTGTACATGTGTATATATTATGCACAACTCCAATGCTTTTATAAATATTAGAATATATATCAAGAAGAAGAGGAAGATGATGATGGAAGCTCTAATTCCACTTCCTAATTATATAGTGATTAGTGACAACTCTTACAATAAGAAAGAATAAATAAAAAGTTTCAGACATAATGAGAAGCAAGTTAACAAGAACCTCAGTTCAATTCCCATCGAAGACAAAAACAATAGATGATTTCTTCTCATGTGTCAGTTTTGATGGACAAAGTTACCCAATATATATACTGGTGGGAGGTAGCAGGTCCGGACCATAATTTGTTTTTGATCAAGTAAACATATTTTCATCCATAAACATGACCACAATGGCCGTATACAAAAGATATACCAAAAAGTAGAGAATTTACAAAAAGATATGATTCTCTACAAACTCCACCCAATAGTCTATACAACAAGGGACTTTCTATGAGCACCAAAAGAAAACAAGAGAACAGAGACTACTCCTCGATTGAGAAGAACTCGACTCTACACCTTCAAAAACTCTCCTATTTCTCTCTCCAACCAACCCACATTAGCGCAAGTGGAATCATATTCCAAGCCCTTCCTCTCACACTCTTCCAACTGAACATCAACTCTATCATAGTGTTTGGCATTGCCCGGACACCATAATTATCAAAAGAAAAAAGCTAACAAGTGCATAACTGTATACAGTGGTGGAGCCACCTTATCATTAGGGGGAAAAATTATATTATTTTTACATGGTTAAAATAATTTTTTAGGTATATACCGTAGATGTTGAACACCTTCGGCTACTTCGTGTGTCTATTTCTTCAGATTTTGAACCCCTTGTTGAAAATTCTGGCTCCGCTACTGACCACTGACTGTATATGCTAATGCACAACTCTAAAGTTTCTTACAATAATAAACAGTGTACATACCGATTTACCACCAAATCACACCCAAACGCGGAGACAATCATATAGAATAAATCTACAAATTGATCATTTCTGTACATTGTACTTGGAGTTTTGTGAATTTAATTTAAGTGTTTTTTCCTTCACTTCAACCTGATTATACTTTGCTCTTCCATTTTTTTTTAGGATAAATAGATGAATATTGTGAAATAGTTCATCATCAATAACGAGAAAAAGAGCACCAGATCCTTAACCAATTGACAGAACATATTTAAGCATAAATTGATCCAATTCGTTTCTCATTAACAAAAACAAGAGATCAAAGAAAAACGATGAAGCTCACCTGAGTGCGGCGAGGACGACGGACGAGCGGCGGCGGCAGGCGGCAACCGGCGACTGAGATGTGAACTCTAAAAGGTAGGCTTGGATTTGGAAATGGAACTTTGGGCTGTGGGTAAGCAAATTGGGCCCAGAGAGCCCAATTCTAATAAGGGGTAGAGAAGCCCACAACCCATTTGAAAAAATAAAAAATAAAAAATAATGTATAAAGTACAGAAATCACATACATTTGGAGGCTAATTACATCCTATCTCGAAAATTTCCCCAATTACAAAAATTTCAGATTTTTCATTGCTCTCGGATACATTCCTCTAGGACAGCGTATCGGTTAGTTTGATTCGGTTTTGAAGTTTATCGGTTTGACTTATTGGTTATCTGTTTGTAGAGATATTAAACCGTTATAGAACTATTAAGATATTGACTTATCGGTTTGGTTATTGATTTATCGGTTATTGATCGTTATCGGTTTAACCGTTAAGATTTGACAGAAAAAAATATTGAAAATCACTTAAAAGCAAGGTGACAAACCAAATGAACCATTCACGTGAGTTCACAAGTTACATCTTTCTCAAAAGCAAACACTTTTACATTGTAGAATAACCAAGAGTTTGGGACAATCAGAAATAAAAGTAGGAAACCAAACTCTAAGTCAAGGACTTTATATACAAAATAGTATAAATATAATTATTTAATTTACTATCGGGTTATCGATTAACCCGTTAAGAAAAAACCTAAAACCGCTAAGAACCGATAACCCGATAACAAAAAAATAAATCAAAACCGTTATCAAAACCGCTAAACCAATAACCCATTACGGATAAATCAATAACTTTTTTTTGGTTCGATTTTGAACAACCCTACATTTCTTGATTGTCCAATACAATGCAAATGATACATTGCTTAATGGGAAGGATGTATCCGAATTTTAAGTTGTGTATTTATGTAATTTTTTAAAAAATGATATCGGTAGGCTTTTGAAAGGATGATTTATAAGAATGATATTGTCATAATTTTTAGCCAAAAATGCTAAAAGGATCCCAACGATTCATCGTGATTTTAGACACAAATTCTTATGATTACCATAACAATAAAACTAAAATGTCGATAACACATTAAAGTGTAGCACAATATCAAATTAAAAAGTTGTAGCCCATGAGTAATATTGGTTAGAAACCCCACAGTCCATAATTTATTTGACCTTCTCTTTCACTTTTTAATACATAAAAAGCAATTTAAAATGATACATAATATGTTGATATAAGAAACTACAACCTATCACATCAAATCATGATTAGCAAATTACTTTTAAATTGTCTAAAAATTTCTCTTTTTTTATATCTACTATTTTGATTATAATTATTTTTTAGTATTCTATTTTACGCGTCACAACAATTAGGAATTGAGAATCTATATCTTTAGATCAAAGAAGGGTCTAGCTGTTGGAATAATGGTATCCAATGCTATTTGAGCCCTTGTTGTTAGTAAAATTGGTGAATTAAGCGAAGGTACGGAAATAGAGGGATTCGAACCCTCGGTAAACAAAAGCCTACATAGCAGTTTCAATGCTACGCCTTGAACCACTCGGCCATCTCTCCTACATAATGATTATGACCCCAAAACCGAGTGAATAGCAAGTACAAAGCAAAAGAAGTTGTCGGAGGCGATGCGACGATACTCACCTCAGCCTCTCTGGCGGCAGTCACGTCAATTCGTATCTAATAGACGCGCCAAAGCTTCACTCCAGGTCGAACTCACTTCCATTTACAATTCCCAAATTCCACTTTTATGGGAGTTTACGCCCTTTCTCGACCCTATCGAGCTCTTCCCGAACCTCCGTCTCTCCTCAACGAAGTCATTAAAGTGGGGCAACTCGTATTCGCTAACTAACTTAGGGAACTTAGACACGTCACCCCACTGTGAATCTATCTTTCTTTATCGCGCTTTTGATCCTCTCGATGGGAGCGCATGGATATCTCTCTTTTCGTTACGCTGACAAGTAAGGAAATAGTCAAAACGCTATGCCTCAGCTTGTTTACCCAACCAGACCTAGGACCTCCAATGCCTGTAAAAGAAAGAAGTACATGCTTGCTTGCCAGTCCACTCATTGTTATTTGATAGCCATTGGACATTATCATATATAAATAAATGCTATTCGGGGAATCTTTCCAGCGGACTCTCGTTGGTGCACACTCTGGACTTGTCGATCGTTATTCTATATGATGAGTGATTTATTGAATTGCTAGTCTCTCAGTGAGAGAAGTGATAACTTCGAGAAAGTCCCGCCCAAAGAGCTTAGCCAAGAGTGGACCTCGAGGCCATAGTCAAGGGACACCTTGAACCAAAGGAATTTGATCCTTCCGCTCTCGGGGAGGTCTTAAAAAGTCTCTTTACCCCAATGCCTTTCATCGAAGCAGGACGATTAAAAATTCAATAAGCTAAATTACTACGTTCATTTCTCACCCTTTTAATGCTATTTGAATTTAACACGGTATGCACATGTAATACAATTTATTAATGATAACAACTTTTGTTTATTATAATATCATAATATTGAGTAAAAAGTGTTTCTTCCCTCAAGGTGAATTTTTCGACACAAATTTCAGTTTGTAGGATAATAATAAAATAGAAACTTAAAACTTTTTGAATAAAAAAAGAGGAGATTATTATATTATGAAAAAAGAAAAAGACAAGTTGACATTAAAAATAAAAGTATAAATCTAAAAGTTTTGGTGCATCCTAAAATATTGCTGGATTCTTCTAATTTAACTTTAGAATATAAAAATACTTTCTACAGCTACTTTATACAATTTTCTCCCCCTTTTTCCCCTAAAGGAATAATCAAATAGAATATATTATTAAAATATACTCTTTCATTCGATAATCTTTCTTTTTCTCATGTGATATCATCGAATAATATAAGTCTTCAAATAAAAATTTACAACAAACTAGAACATAATTATATTGACCAATATTTGTCATGATTATATTAGCTTAATAATTTACTCGTGAGTTGCTCAATGAATTAATTGAAATGAATATTATAACTAGAATGGATTAATTTTCAAAATATCAAGTATCTACGTATATATTATCAAATAATATAAGTTTTGAATAAAAACTTACGACGAATTAGAACATAATTATACGGACCAACACTTGTCACAACTATATTAGCTTAATAATTTACTCAGGAGTTACTCAATGAATTGATTGAAAAGAATATTGTATTTAGAATGGATTAATTCTCATAAATATCAAGTATATACGTATATAAAATCAAAAGACATAGAAAGAGGGTATCTTCAGAGCTCGAGAGGTGGAGTAGATTGGATGGTACAAATTTTGCATTTGTTGTTGGAAAATTCACACGAAAGGAATGACGAATTTTCCAATTAAAAAATTACTCTCTAAATCATACATGAAAGTAATTTTTTATTTATCGATCTGAATAAGATACAATTTATTTAAATTATATATTTAAAATGAACAGTTCATAAAATAAATTTTTTATATGAAATTGAATTACTTGTATTTTATATTTACTTATGTTACCATATGTTAATTCGTATTTATAATAATTGAGAAACCCTTATATATATATATTTGTACCTTATTATATGTGGAAAAGCACTAATGTGATTATTAGTAGAAAAAATAAATAAAGGATTTTTCACTATTTTCCATTTTGTCTTTCACTGTGATTAGTTTTTATCATAATTTTAACAATAAAGTTAACAATGATTCATAGGCTGAAAATTGAAATAATGGATGAAACAAACATAACATTTTTTCATATATGGTATTATAGTGTTCAATCCATCATCATTTGATTGTTTGACTTAAAACTTTGTAATTTATTTTTGTATAGATATAATAATTAGCTTGTATCTTTTTTCATTCCCTAAAGGCAGACCTAAAAGTTGTGTAATTTATATTTTATAAATTAAAAGTTTATTACAACATAAAGTAAATCAAACACATTAAAAAAGTGTGGAAATTATTATTAGATAAATTGTTCAAGAATATTTTCTCATAAAACTAAGAATAATATTAACAATCATAAAAGAAATATCAATATTTTCCTATGTATTTGAAGATAATATTATTGAATTTTAAATAAGACATATTCAACCAATTAATAATAAATTTTAACATGTATATTTTGTATGAAATTTGAATAACACATCAAAGTAACACGCGTCTTTACATAAGTTGAACGATAAATTAATTAAATTTCTCCAAGTTTATCATTGCACATCGAAATTGACACAACACAGAGTTCGAGGTTATTCGTGAAGGATCACATAACTAAAATTATATATTATTTTGTTCGATTCAACTATAAATAGACGTATGCAATTATTTTCTTAAAAAAAAATTCTTTCACTCAATTTTCTTCTTTTTTTTCTCTAAAATGTTTTTTTTATAACCCCCAACTTCTTAACATTGTCCTATTAGCATAAATATTTTATTTTTAGCCAAAATAAATTTACACATCATTTATTCTACTTAATTGCGTACAAGTAACGCATGTCTACTACTAATAACAACAAATAACAAAATGAAATAAATGTGAAAATAGTACTAAAAAAAAAAGAGGAAAATTCAAGTTAATTTTTTCCACCTTTGATTTAATGTTTTTTTTATTTAATGTTATAACAGGTAGAACTAATTTTATATAAATTGGGAGTACGTTACAAGTTTATACAATATTCTAATTCAAGATTAATTTTGAATGAAATTACTTAAATTTTTTAATTTGATTCAATCCTAAAAAATTACATTTATATTATATTTGACTGAATTAGCTATTTATATTATATTTGACTGTATTAGCTACGTCACAAGTTTACACAATATTCTAATTCAAAATTAATTTTGAACGAAATTACTTGTAAAAATTTAATTAGATTCAATCCTAAAAAATCATATTTATATTATATTTGACCTTTTTATAACAGAAATAACATTCATTATAATCATATACTTTTTATAAAATCACTTTTGTGTAAACATCTTACTCAATATATGTATTTAATAAAAATCTACTAATATATTTTATTAAACATAACTTTAATGAAATTTGTAAATAATAAGAAATATGAAACGTCAAGAACTTATTTTTTTTACACATTTGCCTTAAATTCTTTCACCCAATTCTGACATTTTTTTCATTATTATTTATGCAATTTAAAAAAAAATAAAAAATCGATGGTTTTCCATTTTCACAATTATTAAGTAAAATAATTCTTTAAAAAAAATCTCTGGCAACTCATGATTTTCTTAAAATTACACTTTGTTATTTTATTAGTCAAAGGGAAAATATTTACACATCTTTTAAAATAGGAACAATCAAAATGATAACCTAAAAAGGATTATTTGCGTAAATTAACCACTTTCTGACCAATATTTGCCTATAGTATCAAATAAACTCTAAATATCATTATAATTGGTCGTTTTATATATGTATTAATTTTTATATTACTAATTTCTTATTTAGTAGATTTTTTCGGTTTATTCATACTAATACAAATATTACTTTTATATATATAACAAATTATGATATTAACAATATCAAAACTATTAATTGCATTATCATAGTTAAAAGTACGATTACCTCTAAAGGCACATGAAGCTGAAGAATATATAGATTTCTTAAAGAAATTATGCAATGCACGCTATTTTAATACATTATACAAATAATAAATAACGCCAATATAACTAATCATGTATTACTAATACACGTTATTCACTCTATCAAACGATCCATAATATAATAATCCATTGCTTTGCTAGGAAACTTGTTTAGTAAGGGGACCAAAAAGTATACAGAAAAACAGTCAAATTGGCTCATAAATTATGCTAAATTAATCCCTTTCCGTTAATAGTAGCAAAGAAAAAGACCATTCGGGCATGTCTAATGTAATAGTCATAGCAAAACAATCCAATACCGCACAATAGAGGATAACATTAAAGTTTAGTACAATAATATCTATCCGAATGTCCCGCCCCTGAATAGTCATAATCTATAAATACGATCACGGGAGTCGAAACACTCAACAATATTGTCAATGGCTCAGAACTCATACTCAATCGAAAAGCATAATACAAAAATACATATTTAAAAATAAACTCTAAATAGCTAACATGCTTAAAATATTAGTAGAAAAAAAACTTAAAAGATTAGAAAGTAAAAGAAGAGAGAAAAAAAGGAGTCTTTTCTAAGTTTAAAATATTAGTTGAAATAAGAAATTTTTTTGTTGAAAAAAAAGAAGGTGGAGATCACAGCTAAGCACACAATTTTCACACACACACACACAGTGAGTCTGATTTGTCTGTTTTCTTGAACCCTTTTTATTTATTCTGCATGGATGTATTTATTCTCTTTTTCTATCCCCTTCTCTCTCTCTCTCTCTCCTTGTTCTGACACTGCTTATTCACTTCACTAATCTCTAAAGATTTCATTTTTTTTTTGCTTTTTACTCTTTCTTTAACAGTTTCCGTACCATTCCTTTCTTATTCTGTCAACTGGATCAACCATCATCATCATCAGCATCTCTGAATTCTTCAAGATTTCACCAATTTTGAGTTTTTGACTTGTTTGCTCCTTCAGGTACATTCTTAACTTCAAGACCCACAACCCCTTTTGTCCCTTTTTCTCAATTTTTGTTTGATTTTCCTTTTTGGGTGTTGGTTATAACATCCAATTTGTTATAAAGTTTTGAGCTTTTTTAGTTGGATTTCTGTGGGACTGTCTTAACTTCTAGAATCACAATCCCTTTTGCCTTTTGGCGATTGAATTTGTCCCTTTTCTTGATTTTTGTTTAGTTTTCCTTTTTGGGTGTTCTTTATTGCATTCAATTTCTTATCAAGTTTTGAGCTTTTTGTAGTTGTTATCATGGGTTTAGTGGTTTTTTTTGGGGGTGGGGGTGTATTTGATTTGGGGTTGGATTGAGTTGTATTCAATTGTTGTAAAGTACTGATCTTTACTTTTTAAGTTTTCTTAATTTGGAGATTACTGATCTAATTTTGGTTGTTAAATTTGAGCTTTATTAGTTGTTCCTATGGTTTAATGTTTTTTTTTTTGGGGTGCTGGGGTGTGTTTGATTTGGGGTTGGATTGAGCTGTATTCAATTGTTGTAAAGTACTGATCTTTACTTGTTAAGTTTTCTTAATTTGGAGATTACTGATCTAATTTTGGTTGTTATTCACTTCCTCAATTTGCTTATCGAGTTATGTTTCTTTGTTGTGATTTATTGTTAGATTCTTGGTGGTACTTGGTTGGTGTTAGATTCAATTGTTGTAAAGTACTGATCTTTACTTGTTAAGTTTTCTTAATTTGGAGATTACTGATCTAATTTTGGTTGTTATTCACTTCCTCAATTTGCTTATCGAGTTATGTTTCTTTGTTGTGATTTATTGTTAGATTCTTGGTGGTACTTGGTTGGTGTTAGATTCAATTGTTGTAAAGTACTGATCTTTACTTGTTAAGTTTTCTTAATTTGGAGATTACTGATCTAATTTTGGTTGTTATTCACTTCCTCAATTTGCTTATCGAGTTATGTTTCTTTGTTGTGATTTATTGTTAGATTCTTGGTGGTACTTGGTTGGTGTTAGATTCAATTGTTGTAAAGTACTGATCTTTACTTGTTAAGTTTTCTTAATTTGGAGATTACTGATCTAATTTTGGTTGTTATTCACTTCCTCAATTTGCT
>JAJONR010009180.1:0-28268 GCA_029582245.1 Solanum etuberosum
TCCTTATTTGAACAGCCCAACTTCCAATGAAAATATCTCACTCATACGAACTCGGAATCGCGCAAACTTGGCGGCGTTGGAAAGATTATTCCAAGATATTTCCTACGATATCTGGAAACACACCTAACTCATCCTGAGCTAGGAGTTATAGTCCTTTGAAGTTGGCCAAAACTCAACTTAACATACTTACCAAAATTTTCAGATTTTTATAATCTTTCCAAAAATGGTTATTTCCAATTTTTAACTCCTTCCTAGTTATTTCAATTTGCGAGATGTTACAGAGATCTTAGAACAAGTCTTAGTACCTGCATATGGAGAGTTCAGTAGCCATGCGATAAGCCTTTCCTGAATATTAGAGTAAAGCGAATGAAGACCAGTGTAGAGATGATGGAATAGATCCATAGCTTTAAAGTGTTAGTCTCAAACCCAAGGGGGAGATGATAAGATGAGAAACCAAGTCAAGTGTTGAGTATGAGATAATGATGTCTTCAGAAAGTGTTTTAGAGGTACATCAATCCATTCATACTCTAGCGTATTCCTCAAAATTCAGTTATTACAACATATTGTTGACATTTCTAATATTAGAATTTTGTGTATGAGCTATGCTCATATACTTCAGAGAATTTCACATTTATGCTCAGTTTCCAAAATGAGGGGCAAAAACTTGAGCCCTTTAATCTCAAGCTTAATCCATAAAGTTAAGGATATTAGCCACATGATATGAACCTATTCATATAGGTATTCATGTCTCATAGTATGTTCAGTCTCACAAATTCACGATTTACTCTTAATGGCTAGCAAACTAATGTTATGTCATGCATATTTTTATATCAGATATCTCGAATCAATCGTGCTTATGATCTTTCACCCTAAATCTCTTTCATTAATCCTTTTTAGTTTTGAGAGTGGTGTTGTTGATAGTAGTTGTGTGAAGGATAGAGAATATGATTGCTATTTCTTATTGTGATCATGATGGTGTGTTTATTCCATCTAAGGTTATTAATGTGGAGGAAGAAGGAGATAAGGTTTTATGATGATTACTAAGTCAACTTCCTGGTGGTAATGCATGAAAGTTTAGTTGGTAGAGATGATGAGAGGATGAGAAATTCTTAGAAAGTGGGTTAGTAGGAGTCTATGGAGTGGTTAAGGTTCTAAGCTTGAATGTGATTTTCTTAACATGTAGACAATCCGTGATACATTAGGTGTTTCGTGATATGAGCTCAAGGTTAGCTGAATGTAGCGGTAAGGAGTAATGTTCTTGGGATGGGATTTCCTACAGAGGTATATAACATGAATCTTGTGAATTAGATCAAAATAATCACCCTATGTTAAGTACTTTGTGATTTTGAGTAAGGCATGAATATAGTAAGAGTAATCGATTTCCATTCTCAGTCCAGCCATTATTCGAGGATGAATGATCCCAAGGAGGAGATATTGTAACACCCCAAAAATTTCTATGTTAAGATCCAAACCATTCTTCATTTGTAAATAAGATCGTACCAGGTGATTCTTAAATCGCCCATATTTGTAAATGTAAATTCTTTTGTGTGGGAGTGATTTTGGATATCAATTAAGGTCACAGAAACTCCTAGCACAAAGTTGAGTTGAAAGTTTCATTACCGATTAAGTTTTGATGTAAGATTCTCTTTGGATCAACTTCAAACGACCATATCTCTTAGAATATAAATACTTACGTGGCCCATAACATATCAAATTAAAGGTATTTGAATCTTATTTCCAACGCCACCAATTTCGCAACAATCCAAGGTTTGAGTAAGAAATTATAACCATTTTAGTAATCTGATATAGTGCAATGACGAATTTGCCGACGGAAAAACATTAAAAATGGTCGTTTATTCTTTTTACCTCTGAGAAAAAACGCTAAACTAATTTCTTGACTAATTAGAGACCCAAAACAATTAGATTTTCATCTCTTAATCTATCATTCTCTTCTCTCTCAAACCCTAAGACAAAACCCTAAGGAAAAATCAAAGTAGAAGACTCCATTAAAGATTCTTTCAATCTTTTTCAAAATTCTTTCAATCTTTTTCAAGATTCTTTTTCAAGATTCTACTTCAAGGTAAGTCCTTCTCCAAGAATTTCATTCTTTCCAACTCAAATTCTTCCATACAATTATGAATAACTAATGAAAATCATAATTCTTGGCCATAGAGATTTCAAGAAAGTAATTCAAGTATCACGAGAAAGTTTTTCTTGATTGTTCTCCTTTAAGCTAGGGTTTCAAGGCTTCTAATCAAGTTCTTCTTCAAGACTCTTCAAGATTCTTCAAGAACCTTGTTCTTCCAGGTTTGTAAGACTATCATAGTATTGGAATAGTTCTTCCTCACGCCCTACATCTACTTTCAACTTAGTAAAAGAGTAATCTACGATTCTACGCACTACATCTACTTTCGACTTAGTAAAAGAGTAATCTAGGATTTTATCCCTAGATTTGAGTATTCTTGAGTTAAGTTGATTTGAGTTCTTGAGTTCATGTTTGTTTTTGAAATTCTATTCCTAATTATTGAATTGTTATATGTTATGCATTAAGATTCTTGAGTTGATTCGTTCATGTCTATATTTCAGCATGAACTCTATTAATTAAGTATTTTTGAGATGGGTAGTATCGTTGAGTTCTTAGTTCTTGAGTTTTGAGTACTGAGTTTCCATATTTCTATTAAGATCCCTGAGTTGAGTCTTTCATGTCCATAATTCCGCATGAACCCTATAAATTGAGTTATAAATCTTGAGAAGATTTTTAAAGTCAATATTTGAGTTTTAAACTATGTTTTTGAGAAAGTAAAGATGAGTTTTGAGAAAGAGTTTTCAAAACATGATTACTATGACAGTCGAGTATGACATCAATGTTTAAGCAGTATTGTATTTAGATATACCATCAATGTTTATAAAGTATGACTTCCCGAGTCATCAATGATCATATCACAATATGATTTTGATATATTTTTTTAGAAAGAATTTTCAAGTTTGAATTGAGTAAGAGTATAAGGGAACTAAGTATTCCCAATGGTATCAGTTTTTACATTAATAAAAGAGAGACTTTGATTTTGAAATGAGTTATGAGTTCAAAAGATATTTCAAGAGTAGTTACCTCTTTTAAGAGGGTAGTTTGAGCAATTATATCAAACCAGAGGAAGAGTTATGTTTTTAAATATATGAGCATGAGTATATTATTGGGAGTAGTAATGAGCAGCGATATGGGGATGAGTTCAGACTACTCAAAATCCTCATAAATCATGTATGCCAACATGGGTAAATGATCATACTTTTAGATGATTCCTTATTGCTTTTAAGCATAGCTTAGTGGATCCATTTAATTGAGGCGTTCTATATCCCGGCAAGGTATATGACAGTTCTGGCAACGTGGGCGAGGCACTGTATCATCACGTAGCTCATAGTGATTGTTGTCGGTTAGAGAATCTCCTAATAAAGTTAAAGTGTATTTTTATATATCACTTATTATGTTGAGTTCAGAGATGAGAAAGTATTTTTTTAAAGTTTTAAATGATTTAACTCCTTTATTTCTTTACATTCAGCTTGAGTACATTGTTATCTATTGCAGTCCTTTCTTTCAGTTATTTGTTATTCAACTATATTACATACTCGTACATTCAATGTACAGATGTCATTCGACCTGCATCTTTTAATGATGCAAATACATGTTCTTAGGATCCTCAACAAGAGTTTGAGATCACTACATCTGCTCGTCTTCTTATGAGTGAGACCTCCTTGCTTTCGGAGGACTCCATTTTAATGAGGTGTTAGTAGTAGTTCCTTTGAGAAGTCATGGGTCTTGTCCCAAGACTCGTCTATATATAGTAGAGCCTGAATAGATACACACTTTTGCAGTGTCTTTAAGTTTTAGATATTTTAGTTAAAACTTATGTTTCATACTCAGTATATTCAGCGATGTTTTGACATTCAATAAAATGTTTTTAAAATTTTATTTTAATTTGATGCTTATGTATGCTCAAGTTAGTCTTCCGCTTGTAGTTAGCCAGGATGAGGGTTCGCTTGGTGACCAACAATGGTTCTTGAGTGCTGGCCACATCCAGGGTATAGGCTCAGGTCGTGACAAACTTGGTATCAGAACACAGAGTTCAAGTGTCCTAGGGTGTCTATGAAGTCGTGTCAATAAGGTCTTGTTTATGGTTTTGAGGGCCCCACTACTATAAACGAGGGAATACATGCATTTAAGAAAAGTCTCCCTTCTTTCATACTCTTGATTGTGCAATGGAACTATGTCATAGATATTTATTCAAACTCATGCGTTCACATATCCATTTGACCACCCCTCATACTAGAGGTGGTTGAAAAGCAAAGTGAGTCATTTATCGATGAGTTGCTCTTAGCAAAAATCTTGAGGAATTCATGAGACTGCAGAGGGGATTGAGAGAAGCCTGTGAGTCAATTAAGTGTTGAGTTCGAGAAAATGTGCTCATATTCATGTGAATCATGCATTTGAGCTAAAAGCGAGTTGTACTCTCTTCTCTAAGCCCTGTTTCAGCTGATATCCTTATGAGAAAGTATGTTTAAAGCTTGGGTAGTATTTTCAGCCTAAAGGATAGTATGAATTACGAGTTTATGAGCCGTAGTAGTAAGGAGTTCCCTTATGTTAAGAGAAAAGCATGCAGAGGTTCAGTAATCTATGAAAAGGAGATAGTGATGAGGCAAATTATGTTATTGCAACCATGCACCCAGTCAGTTATAAGTGACAAATTGCTTTATGAGTAGAATAAGGAATAGTTACTAGTGAGGAGGAGATAAAGTATACTTTTAACCAGAATAGAGTTGAGGTCGATGTAACATTGTGTTAGTGAAGGCCAAGTATAAGTGTTTAATAAACAGTTGGGTATTCATGAGGTTATAGATCTTAGCTAGGCTTATGATTTTTAAGGGAGAGCCCAGGATATTCAGAGGATTATAGAACTAATTAAGTAATAATGTATAGTGAATGGGTAAGTAGTACTTAAGTTGTGAAAGAAAATGTGACGGTAAATTGTAAGTATGAAGATTGAGAGGTAAAGATTGACTACTTGTCATGAGATCTTAGGGGGCGAGTGTTCCTTAATTTTATCTAGTATTCATAAGTTGGTATAGTATGCGAGAAATTATATTGATATATGTGTTTTGTAATAAACACTTGGCTTGAATTTGAGATGAGAGCCATGGTAAGAAAGAATGGCAACATGAGGCTGATAATGTTAGTTTTGAGATCTGATCTGGTAAACTTGACATATAGTACGATAGAAATTAAGAGGTTAGTTACAATGAATGTGAGTGGAAAAAGTATGGGATTCTAACTTTTAGATAAGAGTACTGAAGTGTGACTAAGTCATAAGAGTAACAAGAGCACTAAGAGGTGTACCCGAGATTGCATGTAATCATACGAGGTTCTAATTAAGTTAATGGTTTTTCATGTATGCCTAGATAACTTATTTGAGTTGTCAATGTGGAGCAGGCTGATGTAAGCATTAATTATTACCCTTAAGAGTTTGGTAGAACGGATTTTATATAGTCAATGACGAGCCTCTTAAATAAAGTTCAAAGCTTCCTCCAGTTAGGTTTATATGAACCTAGAAGGATGTTATTAGTAGGCTAAGAAGGAGAAGGCAGATTATTAACAGTTAGATTAAATGGCCTTATAAGACAATGAGAAGAGATTAAGAGAAGCATCTTAGAAAGAGATCTTAGAACGGGTCTTAGTACCTGCATATGGAGAGTTCAGTAGCCATGAGATAAGCCTTACCCGAATATTAGAGTAAAGCGAATGTAGACCAGTTTAGAGATGATGCAATAGATCCATAACTTTAAAGTGTTAGTTTCAAAGCCTAAGGGGAGATGATAAGATGAGAAACCAAGTCAAGTGTTGAGGATGAGATAGTGATATCTTCAGAAAGTGTTTTAGAGGTACATCAATCCATTCATACTCTAGCGTATTCCTCAAAGTTAGTTATTACAACATCTTGTTGACGTTTCTAATATCAGAAATGTGTCTATGAGCTATGCTCATACACTTCAGAGAGTTTCACATTTATGCTCAGTGTCCAGAATGAGGGGCAAAAACTTTAGCCCATTAATCTCAAGTTTAATGCATAAAGCTATGGATATCAGCCTCATGATATGTACCTATTCATATAAGCATTTATGTCTCATAGTATGTTCAGTCTCACAAATTCGTGATTTACTCTTATTGGCTAGGAACATAATGCTATATCATGAATATTCTTATATAAGATATCTCGAATGAATCGTGCTTATGATCTTTCGCCCTAAATCTCTTTCAGTGATCCTTTTTAGTTTTGAGAGTGGTGTTATTGATAGTAGTTGTGTGAAGGAAAGAGAAGATGATTGCTATTTCTTATTATGATAGTGATGGTGTGTTTATTCCATATAAGGTTATAAATATGGAGGAAGAAGGAGATAAGGTTTTACTATAAGTACTAAGTCAGCTTCCTGGTGGTAATGCATGAAAGTTCAGTTGGTAGAGATGATGAGGAGGATGAGAAATTCATAGAAAGTGGGTTAGAAGGAGTCTATGGAGTGGTTAAGGTTCTAAGCTTGAATGTGATGTTGTTAACATGTTGACAATGTGTGATACATTAGGTGTTTCGAGATATGAGCTCAAGGTTAGATGAATGTAGCGGTAAGGAGTAGTGTTCTTGGGATGGGATTTCCTACAGAGGTATATAACTTGAATCTTGTGACTTACATCAAAATAATCACCCTATGTTAAGTACTTTGTGATTTTTAATAAGGCTTTAATATAGTAAGAGTAACCGATTTCCATTCCCAATCCAGCCGTAATTCGAGGACGAATGATCCCAAGTGAGAGATATTGTAACACCCCAAAAATTTCAACGTTAAGAGTCGAATCATTCTTCATTTGTTAATAAGATCGTACCAGGTGATTCTTAAATTTCCCATATATGTAAATGTAAATTCTTTAGTGTGGGAGTGATTTTGGATATCAATTAAGGTCACTACAAACTCCTAGCATAAAGTAGAGTTGAAAGTTCCCTTACCAATTAAGTTTTGATTTAATATTCTCTTTGGGTCAACTTCAAATGACCATATCTCTTAGAATATAAAGAGTTACATGGCCCATAACCTATCAAATTAAAGGTATTTGAATCTTCTTTCCAAAGCCACCAATTTCGCAACAATCTGAGGTTTGAGTAAAAAGTTATAACCATTTTAGTAACCTGATATAGTGCAATGACGAATTAGCCAACGAGAAAATATTAAAAATGGTCATTTTTGTATTTTTACCTCTAAGAAAAACTCTAAACGAATTTCTTGACTAATTAGAGACCCAAAACAATCAAATTTTCATATTTTAATCCATCATTCTCTTATATCTCAAACCCTAAGACAAAACCCTAAGGAAAAATCAAAGTAGAAGACTCCAATCAAGATTCTTTCAATCTTTTTCACGATTCTTCTTCAAGGTAAGTCCTTCTCCAAGAATTTCTTTCTTTCCAAATAAAATTCCTCCATACAATTATGAATCACTAATGAAAATCATGATTCTTGGCCATAGAGATTTCAAGAAAGTAATTCAAGAATCTCAAGAAAGGTTTTCTTAATTGTTCTCCTTCAAGCTAGGGTTTCAAGGCTTCTAATCAAGTTCTTCTTCAAGACTCTTCAAGATTCTTCAAGATTCTTCAAGAACCTTGTTCTTTCAGGTATGTAAGGCTATCATAGTGTTGGAATAGTTCATCCTCAGGCCCTACATCTACATTTAAATTAGTAAAAGAGTAATCTAAGATTTTATCCCTAGATTTGAGTATTCTTGAGATAAATTGATTTGAGTTCTTGAGTTCCTATTTCTTTTTGAAATACTATTCCTAATTATTGAATTGTTATATGTTATGCATAAAAATTCTTGAGTTGATTTGTTGATGTCTATATTTCAGCATGAACCCTATGAATTGAGTATTTTTGGTACGAGTAGTATCGTTGAGTTCTGAGTACTGAGTTTCCATATTACTATTAAGATCCCTGAGTTGAGTCGTTCATGTCCATAATTCCGCATGAACCCTATGAATTGAGTTATATATCTTGAGAAGCTTTTTAAAGTCAATATTTGAGTTTGAGAAAAGACATAAAGTCACTATTGAAGTTATCCCGAATTTTCAAAAAGACACCTTAACTTTGCAGATGTCATATTACCCCACGAAACTATCTAAATCCAAAATAAATATACCATTTTGACTAATTTAACACCACTTTGTTGTCACGAAATATAAGCGCGTGAAGACTCTTGATACAGTTTCAGACCAACGTAAAATTACCATGTGGCACCCCAATTTGACTTATTTTGAAAAAAAACATAAAAACCCATGTATTATTTTTTTTACTTTATTAGGAATATTTTTTATTTTTTCAAATCCTCTTTCTCATCTTCCCTACGATCATTAGCTTACCCATATTTCTTGGGGCATCCATGTCTTCCTTCATTTATTTCTTTTTTTTCTTTCTGCTCATTGTTTTTTTTATAACTAATGTTATTGTGTTCATTCTTATTCTTCTTTTTTTTTTTGAAAAACAAATTAGTTCAGTGATTTTTTTCATCCTACAAATCAAGATTGGGATTTGGGAGTAGTAATACTATGGAAAACTCGATTTGGGAGTAAGGAATTGGAGAAGGTGGTGATTTAAATTTTAAATTTTGACTTGGTGGTATTTTGAATATTTAGATTTTGATTATTTGATGATATTTATTTTCATAAATAAATTAATTGGTGGTAGCAAGTAGGCAGAAGTGAATGTTGCCTGCTAAAGGGACACAAAGTGTAAAGAAGTTGGCAAAAGTCCATTGCAAGTGACACCAACAAAGAACATGAAACAAATTTTCCCAAGAAAACGATGAAGGGAATGGAACAAATTGAGGTGAAGAAGAAAGAGAAAAATAAAAAAAGAAAAAGAAAAGTAAAGAAATCAAATAAAATAATTAAAAATTAATTTTAACACGTGGCAGGTGATTATTAGTGCGTGACTTACAAATATTTTTGTATAAGTGGTATTGGGTAAAAAATGGGGTGTACATACTATTTTGAAGTTGGTCAATGGGGTAATAGGACACCCGCAAAGTTAAGGTGTCTTTTTTAAAATTTGGGACAACTTCAGTGGCGACTTTATGTCTTTTCTCTTTGAGTTTTAAACTAAGTTTTTGAGAAAGTAAATATGAGTTTTGAGAAAGAGTTTTTAAAAGATTATTAGTATGACAGTCGAGTATGCCATCAATGTTTAAGCAGTATGGTATCTAGATATACCATCAATGTTTATGAAGTATGACTTCCCGAGTCATCAATGATCATATCACAATATGATTTTGATATATTTTTTTAGAAAGAGTTTTCAATTATAAGTTGAGTAAGAGTATAAGGGAAATAAGTATCCCCAAAGGTATCAATTTTTACATTGATAAAGGAGAAACTTTGATTTTCTAAATGAGTTATGAGTTCAAAACATATTTCAAGAGCAGTTACCTCTTTTAAGAGGGTAGTTTGAGCAATTATCTCAAACCAGAGGAAGAGTTATGTTTTTAAACATATGAGCATGAATATATTATTGGGAGTAGTATTGAGCACCAATATGGGGATGAGTTCACACAACTCAAAATCCTCATGTAACACGTCAGAAACCTAACACACTGAAAACAAAAAAATTAGGTGAACCACAGAAGGGTTCACGGACCGTGAGAGGAACCACGGTCCGTCGACGTGCTTGTGGTTCACACCCAGGCAGCGTGGTGGACCACGGTGCCCACCACGGGCCGTGGTCCCAATGATGGGGCGTGGATGGGTCTATCGACTGACCTAGCGGACCCTCTAGCCCAAGTGAAGAACCACGGTGGCCTTCACGGTCCGTGGTCCTTCACACGGTCCATGAGGTGGACCGTAGATGGGGGTACCAGAAACCAGTAGGCACTGGCCAGCAACCACGACCCACTCGACGGACCGTGGTTCCATCAATGGTCCGTCAGTGGCTCCGTGGGTGGGCCTCTCCACCTTTTAAGTCAGGGTCATTTTGGTTTTTTCCCCTATGCTTTGGGCATTTAAACTACATCGTTTAATATCTAAACTACGTCGTTTTACTCAGTTTAAGCCTAATATCCTAGTAAAACATTACCCATAACCCTGATTCACCAAAACTTAGAACAAAAGAGAAGAAAGAGTCGACCAGCTCTCTCAAGAACACGCAGAAGGTTTTCTTCAAGTTTCAGCCCCCAAAATCAAAGGATTTCTCCGTAGATTTCGTCACTAGTTATGTGGCATTTCACTAGTGGATTCCTTTCATCCACTAGGTCCCTAGAATTCAATCAGTTCCTTGAATCTCCATATCTTGTTTCGACCTAGGGTTTCTAAATCCTTGGATATTTGTTGTGATTTAGCTGTTGTAGTATCCTTAATCAAAATAGCATGTTTCTTGGAAAGTTTACTTAAATCCTTGTATGAAACTCAAAACCCTAGTTTGTATAAATTCTCATAGTTCATGAGTTATAATTGTTAGGTCAGTTAACCAGATTTCGAATGTTTCATTATCAGTATATAAATGTTGCATTCTCAGATTGCATGCTATTATTTTGATCTATTCAGTATTTCAGTTATATTTGTGTCATATACATATTCAGTTGGGAGTAGACTTAGCACCGAGTTGGACTAGGGTTCAATGTACCCTCATAGTCCCAGAACTACGTGCCCCCGTAGGAGTATAAGTCCCCTCTGTTGGGCATTAGATTTAGTGGTCACGCCAGTCATGCCTTTATACCCCTGGCAAGGTATATTGGGTCCTCTCGATGGGGAGTATACATCGAACTCCACGTTTAGCTCATATGGTTTATGTCGGTTAATAGTAGCTCGCACAGTCATATTGGTAGTGCATTTGACTAGGTTTTCAGTATATACTCACTTCAGCATGTTATGTTCATGATTAGTACTTGGTCATTATATTCAGCTTAGCTTATCAGCTATGTTTCAGTATTGCATTCTTGCTCACTTTATGTCATTGCTCAGTTATAACTTTTTCAGCTTATATATATTTGTTCAGCTTAGTATCTATATCATGCATGCTCAGTACATTCCAAGTACTGACACATACTCTGCGCTACATCCTTTCATGATGTAGGTTCAGGTACTCAACATCCATATCACGCTTAGATCGATTCTCGGTCCGACTTCAGCAACTTCAGTGGTGAGTCCTCATACTTCGAGGACAATATACATGCTTTTCATTTTAGTCTTTATATTCAGTTTTCAATTTTTGTTAGAGTTAGATGTTGAGGTCCGAAATTCGAAGTGAAATTTTGGATTTGCATGTCCCAGTAACTCAACTCAGTTAGAGGCTTTTCAGACATAGTAATAGATTCATCTTGAGTTTTTAAGTGCTTTTTTCAGTTATCACTAAACTCCTAGTATGTTTTATATTTTCAGATCAGTTGGGTTTTTCCCCATTTCAGATAGCCACTGTTTTAGCTTCTGCATAGTATATGTTTTACTGAGTTATTTTCAATATGCTTGATATATGCCAAACTCAGGGTTAACTTGGGGTCACTCGTGATCCTAGGTCCCGTGTTACGTCAGGGGGTAGCCTCGGGGCGTGTCAAACATTGTATCAGAGCATTAGGTTCAAGAGTCCTAGGATGTCTAAAAGCCGCACTAAGTAGAGTCTCTTTCATGGATGTGAAGCGTGCCACATCTATGAGGGGGAGACTATGAAGTGTTTTAAGAAAAACTTTACTTTCTTTGTTATTCTTATCGTGCGTGGGTATGATCAAACTTCTCCTTTCTAATCCGTCGTTATGCGTTCAGATCATGCCTCCTCATAGATCTAACACATGGAATGCTAATGCACGTAATGCTAACACAGTTCCTCCAATATCGAACCATGAGGTTACGAATGCAGAATTTCGGAATGCGATCCAGCCTTGCCTCAGAGTGTATCAAACCAGAACAATCAATATGCCCTAGTTCCTTTAAACACGAATGGTGGATCAGCTGGAATTGGGGTTTGAGACTTTGTTCAGATTAATCCGCTTGAATATCTAGGGTCGCAGGTTGGTGAGGACCTACACAACTTCCTTGATGAAGTAAAGAAGATCTTAGAGGTGATGCAAGTGACCAGAAATGACAGGGTGGAGTTGGCATCCTACCAACTTAAGGATGTGGCTCATATCTGGTTCACTCAGTGGAAAGACAACAGAGGTGCGGATGCAACTCCTGTGACTTGGGATTGTTTTACCAAAGCTTTTCTGGATAGGTTCTTCCCAAGGGAGTTGAGAGAAGCTAAGGCACCAGAGTTATATGAAATTGAAGCAGGGTTCAATGTCGGTCCAAGAGTATGGGCTGAATTTCACTTGGCTCTCCAAGTATGCTACACACATGGTCGCCGATCAAAGGGCACATATGAGTAAGCTCTTGTTTGGGGTATCCGATCTAGTGAAGACCGAGTGCAGGAATGCTATGCTTCTAGGGGATATAGATATCTCCAGACTGATGACTCATGCTCAGCAGGTTGAGGGAGATAAGCTTAGAGAATTGGCTAAGGATAACAAAAAGGCCAGAATAGGAAATTATGAATACTCACAACAAAAGTTAGCCGGTGGAAATCGTTCACAGTTTCAGCAGAGGTCTACAGCCCCAGCACCTTCATCAGCTAGTGCTCCATCACCCAGGTTTCGACAGGATCAGAAAGGTAGGACATCAAGCTCTAAGTCTCTAGGGAGTATTTCAGGTAACAGGAATTTCCCAATTTGTCCCAAGTGTGGTAAGAACCATCCGGGCGAGTGTCTAGCAGGCAGGGAAGGGTGTTTTGGGTGTGGTCAGTCTGGCCATAGGTTGAAGGATTGCCCTTCTACCAGGCAGGGGCAAGGAGGTAACAACAATAGGGCTCAGTCTACAGCTCCATCAGCACCAGCAGGTCGCCCAACTCAGCAAGCTACTTCGTCTAGTACAGGTGGCGGTCAGTGCCAGAACAGGTTGTATGCTCTTCAGGCTCGCCAGGACCAAGAAGATTCTCCTGATGTAGTCGCTGGAACGTTATGAGTCTTTCATTTAGATGTTTATGTATTGTTACATCCAGGGGCTACACTGTCTTTTGTAACTCCCTATATAGCAGTAAACTTAGGTGTCAGTCGAGAAACTCTCTCAGAACCCTTCTCAATCTCTACTCCAGTTGATGACCCATTTATAGCTAGACAGGTATACCGAAATTGCCCTATCACAGTCTCTCAGAACGTCACCTCAGCAAATCTTGTAGAGTTATAAATGCTAGATTTTGATATCATTCTAGGCATGGATTGGTTACATTCCTGTTATGCCTCAGTCGATTGTAGAACTAGGATCGTTCGGTTTCAATTTCAAAACGATCCAGTCTTAGAGTGGAAGGGTAGTAGCTCAGTGCCTATAGGTTGATTCATCTCTTACCTTAAGGCCAGAAAAAATGATTTCCAAGGGGTATATCTATCACCTTGTTTGGTTTAAGGATTCAAACTCCGAAACCTCAACTCTTGAGTTAGTCCCAGTAGTAAATGAGTTTCCAGAAGTGTTTCTAGAAGATCTTCCCGAAGTTCCCCCAAAAGGGAAATCGACTTCAGAATAGATCTCCTTCCAGATATCCAGCCTATTTCGATTCCTCCATACAGAATGGCTTCAGTCGAGCTTAAGGAATTGAAAGAGAAGTTGAAAGACCTTCTAGATAAGGGCTTCATCAGACCCAGTATCTCTCTATGGGGTGCTCTAGTGTTGTTTGTAGAAAAGAAAGATAGTTCTCTCAGAATGTGCATTGACTATCGGTAGTTGAATAAAGTCACAATCAAGAATAAGTATCACATGCCCAGGATTGATGACTTTTTTCGACCAACTTCAGGGTGCTAGTTTATTTTCTAAGATAGACCTCAGATTAGGCTATCATCAGCTCAGAGTAATAGATAATGACATTTCGAAGACAGCCTTCAGAACTCGGTATAGTCATTATGAATTTATAGTTATGTCTTTTGGACTAACAAATGCTCCTGTAGCTTTCATGGACTTAATGAACAGGGTGTTCAATCAGTATTTGGACTTGTTCATTATTGTCTTTATTGATGATATCCTTATTTATTCTCGGAGTGAGGAGGAGTATGCGACTCATTTGAGAGTTGTTCTGTAAACTCTCAAAGATCGACAGTTATTCGCTAAGTTCAGCAAATGTGAATTCTGGTTACAGTCCGTCACTTTCCTTGGTCATGTGGTATCCACCGAAGGGATCTGAGTGGGTTCTCAAAAAACTGAGGCAGTACAGCACTGGCCCAGACCCACCTCTCCAATAGATATCATAAGTTTCTTAGGTTTGGCTGGTTATTACAGGAGATTTATTGAAGGATTTTCATCCATAGCTTCCCCATTGACCAAGTTGACATAGAAGAAGGTCAAATTTCAGTGGTAATATGAGTGTGAGTAAAGCTTCTCAGAACTGAAGACTAGGTTGACTACAGCTCTACCAGATGGTTCAGATGGTTATGTGATTTATTGTGATGCATCCAGGGTCGGCCTAGGTTGTGCGTTGATGCAGCGAGGTAAGGTCATATCTTATGCTTCTAGACAACTTAAGGTCCATAAGAAGAATTACCCGACTCATGACCTCGAACTTGCAGCCGTTGTATTTGCCCTAAAGATTTGGAGACACTACTTGTATGGTGTTCATGTGGATGTGTTCACAGATCATAAGATTCTCCAGTATGTGTTCACCCTGAAAGAGTTGAATCTTCGTCAGAGGAGATGGCTTGAATTCCTCAAAGACATTTGAGTGTTATCAAAAATGGTGCCACTGCCGGGGGGTGTTGGTTGAGAATTCTAATTGAGAAATTAAATTTTAATTTTTCTTAATTGTAGTGGATTGTTCTTCTGTGTTGTTTTTGGCTGATTTGCATGTCTTATACAATGAGTTACCATGGTAGTGACAACGATAATCACTATGATCAGAACAACAACAAGGGTGATTGGAATGATATGCATATGAATATAGTACAAACCACGGGAGCCATCCGGATACCTCTCACAGCCGAGAGGGTTGTGTTGCATATAACCGGAACAATACTACAATTACTCAAACTGAAATGAAATTTTAGGGGGCTAGCTCATATTAGAGGGGAATCTCTACATGAGACTTGGCTGAGGTTAAAGAAACGACTTTTCATGTCAGACGTATGGCGTTCTTGACAATTTGCTGCTGCAATAGAGGTGTGGTTTATCAGTTAGCCCAAGGTTGATTAAGGAGACAAATGTATGATGTAGCTGCCTTGTTTCTTGATGAAATGACCAAATTTAACCGAGCATGACATACTAGAGAAGAACAAGTGTCTACTCTACAATTGAGTTTGAGCAAAGAGAAAATCGAGAAGGAGAATGAACGTGATGAAATTATGGCCAAAATGATGACTCAACTCAATTTGTTGTCTAAACATGTCATGGGAGGTGGACTTAAGTTCGTAAATATGGTTCAAACCATTAATGGGCAGTGCCCAGATGATTTCAAGTTTGAGGCAGTATACAATGAGGAAGTTAATTACTTTGAAAACCAAATAGGGGGTGGTTCTCACACCAATTATCAATGACAAGGTGGGAACCAAGGTTGGAACAAGGAGAGATATAGTGGTTGGAAAGACTGGCAAGGTGGAAATTTGAGTGATAGGGAGGTTGAAAATGATAGGTATGTGCCTCCCCATGATCGTCCACGACCAATATACTCAGCTGGTCCAGAAGGAAACCAAACTGAGGAAATGCTTACAAGGATCTTCAACAAGGTTGAAGGATCCGACAAAGTGTTGAAGGAATTGAAAAATGACTTCACCACTATATCTCAAAATGTGACTTCTCATTCGTTGTCTATCAAGAAGATGGAGACCCAATTGTGCCAGATCTCCACTCATCTTAATCCAAGGCAAAAAGGAACTTTGCCTAGTGACACTATCCAAAATCTCAAGAATAAATGTTCAGAATTTGAGAACTATCTCGTGCCAGGACGTTAAATAAGGCGCTTCTTGGGAGGCAACTCAATTCTTTACTTTTTTTATTGCTTTCAATAACGTGCGCTGTGAGTGAAGGTTGAGAAGAAGTTGAAAGGTAGGAAAGGGGAACATTAGGCGATGCCAAAACCTCAACGGGATACACCGAAGGTGTTTTGTAGACTTATTCTTTTCCTCCTTCTAAGATTCAACATGTGAAAAAGTGTACTATCAATTTTAGCGATCAGAGCTTCAATTGGCGATTAACGGAAGTGCACTATGTGGACTCCATTGAGTCAATCGAATCAGCCTTCAGGTTTTGTGTTCGTTTAGGCATGTTCAGTGAGCCTAAGCTTCAATAGGTGATTCACCAAACACTTTTGGTGACGTTAGTCTAGACTGCCGAACGGTCTTGATATAAAAAGGCCAAAGGTCTATTCAAACTCAAAAAGCAAACCCGTTGATATCTTTAAGACTTTTCTTCTCATTTATCTTGCATTGCATTAATTGAGTGGTTGAGAGTCCTCTGTGTGTTATTTTGAAGTCGAAGAGTGATTTTGCTTTCTTTGATTATCAACCCAACCTCATTTCACTATTATTCTCGACTTGTTCTTCTTATTAAGGTTTGTTTTCAATTTTTGTTGAGAATTTTGTGCTTTAATTTGCATTTTGTTTGTGGGGTTCAAGCCTTTTTTTGGTATTGATTGTTAGATTTTAGTGGGTATATTTTTATTGTGCGTACTAAACTATGCCCATAAGTTATTTGCATATATGTTGCTTATAAAATGCTAATCATGATTGTGTTGGTTAAACTATGAAATTGAACAGATATAAATGATGGGTCTGAGCCTAATTTTATGTGGGTGAAGTCTGAATAACACAATGTTTGCCCAATAGCATGAATTTTCCCAATGATAGGCAGGGTGACTACTTTTTTAAGGGCAAATCGTCAATTCGAGCAATACTTAGCAATATCTGGGGGAAGTCTGAGTACCCATGGGTAGATAAGCATATAGGTGGGTTGTAATGATATTGAAAAACTTGTATTTGTCATGTATGCTGGGGTTAGCTATAAAAATTAGGCACAAGGTTGAACACTTCCTATTCGGCTGACTTGTCTTACCTCACCAATGAGGTTAGGCGAATCACCGAATAAGCCTCAACTCACTTTCCTTAGCATATATGTGACCTTGGGTACTGTCCCATTCTCTGGGCTTGTCTTTGTGCGCCGAATCCACTTAGAGAATAACAGAGTGGGAGTGGACATCACCTTTGATGCGTGTTTCTTTTCAAATTGCACAGTCATTTTTGGCAGTCTTATCTTAGTCCACTGAAACCAACTCGACAATCACAAAATTGGAATTGACTCCGCCCTTTGTGTCTTATTCCTGAGATTGTTGCTATTTTTTGGTTCGATGAGCTCACCGGAGTTCGCCCATCCTGTTAGGCAATTCTCCTTCCCGTTAGGCGAGCCTCAGGAATGTTTTTCAACTATGATTTGAAATCAGTTTGATTTTAACTAAACTTTACAAATCCTATTTTTGAATGTGTTCTTTGAAGATTATGGCACTACAAAAGGAAAACAGGTGGTGCAATCTGGCAAAAAGTCTTACATAGACTCTCCTCCTCCTCCTTCTCCTCCTCTAAAGAAAAACAAGGGAATATATATTAATGATCCCTCGAAGGCTCCTCGTGCTCAGCAAGCCAATCCACAGAGCCCTACTAGTGGGGTTTAGAAAATTAAGAAGCATATTTCCACAAAGCAGGTTAATATCTACTCCAAGTTAGCATCATCTCAACAAGATCAAACTCATGCATCCCGTGTTCTCCTGATCATAGATCCAAGGGCCTTAAATAGGCTAAAGGCATAAGGAGAATGACTTATTCTAAAGGAGCGTAGGCTCTCGATTGATGGAGTTCTGAGCGAGCACCCATCTGTTTGGGATGCCATCGAAGTTCATAAGTTTGAGCTATTCACAAAGCTCAGACAACCATATGTGCCGAAGTGGGTTAGGGAGTTTTACAAAGCCTATGCTAAGGCCCTACCCAAGAAGATAAAGGGCACTGTCTGCAAACCCTTGGGGAAAGTGGAAGTATGAGGAAAGATAGTTCAGTGTCAAGTGGGTGAAGTTAACAGAGTACTGCACACCCCGTCTACTCATGCTGATACCGACCATATCTGGATGTATCAAGATCTTGATGCTTTAAAGGGGTGGCTAGTCCTATTGATATTTTTGTTAGTCTTCTCCCTCTTGGATGGCTGCAGGTGCAATGATAGAGAAGAAGGATCTTAACATTGTAGCCCGGTATTGGTTCAGGTTTATAAGAAGCAACTTCATGCCATCGTAGAATGAATCAATCCTCCGGCACCCTAAGGCAGTGCTAGTGGGAACTATCATCAACAAAGAGGAGATCAATGTCGGTACTATCATTGTAGAGGAGATGTTTCTACGGCCTAGGCAAGACCATACCTCCCTTCCTTTCCCCGTTCTTATTACTCAGTTGTGCGAGTGTAATACCTCGGATTTGAAAAGAAGGTAAATTTCAGTTTTTCCCAAAATTCTGGTGCCAGCACAGACGGAGCCACAGATGGTCCGTTGGAGGTACCACGGACCGTAGGTTGGACTACCGTTTGCAAGTCCAAGTTGAGTTGAAATTTTTTAGTTCATGTACTTTGTGACGGTTCACCAGGACGGTCTGTCATCCAATATACCAGCCGTAGGTAGGTCTCGTAGGTGAGTCCAAGACTTAGTGGTATTTTAAGATAAAAAGTTGGGACCCACGGTGGGATGTATGGTCCATAAGTGGATCCACAGACCGTACATAGGGTCCCATCGTTGGGGGTCCAAAGTTGGTGCTCTTTGAACCCATCAATGGTCGACCAAGACGGCCCTTGGTAAGACCTACAGACCGTAGGTCAAACCGTCGGTGAGCGTCAACAGTTATTTTAAGGGATTTTTTGGTCTTTTCCCTAATTGTTTTAACCCTATACCATGTCATTTTACCCTTTACCCAAAGCCCTATATAATGATTTTAACCCCCAAATCACCTAATTCAATTCATTCTCATAAATTCCCCAAAGTTGAACAAGTCATCCTCTCAAATATTTCTCTCTCTAAGGAAGACGAAGAACGCTAGGGTTCCAAGATCAAGTCTCCTAATCCTCCATTACTTGCAAGCTTTTGGCATCAAGGTATGATAGTCTTCACATATGGAAAATGTCCTTTGGCGGCAATTAAAAAGGTATTTAGCGGCAATTATAATTGCCACTATAACATGTACCACCCATTAGTCTTTTGTCGTTGTTCATGGGGTCGCTAAAGGTTTTAGAAGCCATTTTTACAATTGCTAGTAAAAACAATTTTTATTGCCATCAAAAGTCTGGCAATAACAACAATTGTTTAGCGGTAATTATAATGGCCCCTAAATTCATTCACAACATGACCCAATGCTCCTTTTATCGACTTATTAAATTGTCGCTAAATCCAATTATATTTCTACTAAAAAGGGACATATTTTAACGGCTATTGTGTACTGACAATCTTAATGGCCGCTAAATCCATTTCCAAAATGATTCAATCAGTACTTTTAGTGTCTATTTTTATTGCCGCTAAATCAAACTGAATTGCAACTATAAATTACATGTATTAAGGGCTATTACTTAACAACAATCATAATAGCCGCTAAATTCTTTCTATAAATGGCTTATTTGCCTTTTTGGTGTTCATTTTATTATTTCTAGTAAATCGAATAAAAATGTCAGAAATATTTATTTTACAAAATATAAATGGTACAAAAGCAAGTACTAATATGCGTATCTAGAGACAACTATAATGAAAAATACTAATTAAGCATACTATTTTTAATTTAGAGAAAACATAATATATTCCATCAAATCTCACTAAATAAAAGCAAGTACTAACGTATCGAACATGTTTAAAGTAAATAGCTTATATCATTGCAACTTTTTCTATTGAATACCGGCAATAATAAATTTTGAAATCCATAGCCCTCAAACAATTCCTACAACTCTTCATAACATCGAAATCTTCCACATGCTATTTGAATATCGTATTGTATTATCTGAATTAGTAAAACAAGAGAATGTCAAAAATATTAAATCTGTGAAAAATATTTGTATACATTAACTATAAGCCAAATCTAAAACTTAAAGGAGATGACCCCGGTAATAGGCACATTATCTAAATACAAGTCAAACCAAACCTTAAGAGGACCCAGTAATAGGCACTATATCAACTATACGTCTAATCAAACCTAAAGCAAGCTCATATTCAAGATGTCATAACATTTAGCTTTTATAACGGAGAGAAAATACTAAGTATCTATTTGGATATAGTGGCAAAGTCCCGACCAGAAGAATGTGTATTTTGTCAAGGCTAAGTAGAAATATGAAGAAACCATGTGTATAGTGAATCAATCCTTGAGTTTCACTATACTAGAGCAGAATTTAATACATAGGAAAGCGGATAAAAAAAGAGAGGAAGAATAAGGTACTCATATATTATTCACCAACACATAATAATATGGCTCCCAGTGAATTTATAGAAGTTACAAGTTACAGGTAATTTAGAATTGAAAATTTTGTTATCATCGCGATCCAAACGAACTAGAAACATGGTTGATAAAGAATTTAATAACCACACATTTATCTAATTATACCACATATATGGTATAGATAGCAAATTATAGAACAAATATTAGCAACACATATTCAAATATAAAATGAAAAGAAAGTAAGTCTTTATTTTGAAATTTTCGGTACTTGTGTCTCGTTCATGGCTACTATTTGCATCAGGGACCTAATATAAATATTGATACATTAGATAGAAAATGGACCCAAAAAGTATTTTAAGCATATCATAATGTACAAATCTCAACACAAATACCAATTGTAGTTGCTACTAGCTGAAAATAATATAAAAAGAAAAAAATCATATTTGAAAGATATTATCTTTGCATAATGTTAAGTGACCAATCTATTTTCCAATACAGTTTTGCATATTGGGTTTTCCAAAATAAAGCACTTATCTAGTTGGAACTAGTAAAAGTCGTATCATATCAGTTCTATTATGAAAGGATGCATATCCTTTTATGTAGAAATATATCAAAGAGGGAGAACAAAAGTTCTAGAATAGAAATTCTTATATCTGAAAGTCCTAATATCAGCACACCGCCAACATCATATGGTTAAGACTCGACAAGTAGATACCATGTCAGTTGTTGCAGGTTCCTTTGTTATATAGTTTCACGTCAAATTAAAATCCAAGATTGAACATTAGTATCCAACTATCTCAATTTCTTTAACGTTATCACATGTATGAACAACAGAAGTTTTCTATTTGGTTATACAATATGCTTATACAACCAAAGTGAATGACAAGATATATAACTATAACTTTGAAATGGTTGTTACCCATCCAAATGTCATTGCTGATCTTACACATCCAAATGACATTGTTGATCTAAGTAATGTGGAAAGATTACCAGGGTCTTACATCAACTACTAGTCGTATGTTTAATGATTTTGATATTTACAATGACTGCCTAAAGAGACAATATTACTAGCTAAAGCATAAATAAAATGTTTTATATTATTCTTCAACTGTATCTAACAGCTACAAGGAAAAAAAAATTCATACAATAAAGAAATTAAGACAACCTTTATACAAGGAAAATTTAGTCATTTATCTTATTGTAAATATGATTCCTTATCATAATTTGTCAATTTCTCGTTTTTTTGTACTCTTGAAAATTTGCACCAAGTGAGGATAAGGAAAAAAAGAGTCATTTTCATATTAGTAACAGAACAAAAGATTAAAGAAGATCTAAGTGCCCGTTTGAATAATCTTATTTTTAGGTCATTTTGGCTTTTAAGTATTTTTTTAGTTTTGGAGGTGTTTAGAAAGGTGAAAAAGTAATTTTCAGCACTAACTTTTCGGCCAATTTTTCTTTAAGAAACTAAAAGTCAAAAGTAGGGTATCCTCTACTTATGAGTTTTAACTTATAACTTATAAGTTACTTTTTATAAGCCCATCCAAGCAGGCCCTAAGTAGCATTCATTCTTGATATTAGCACTCTTAGTTATAGTTGATTATTATGAGTAGGAAAAGAATAAAGATTCCTAGCTTACACAAAATGTCATGCCCCGAGGCTACCCCCTTGACGTAAACACGTGACCTAGGATCACGAGTGACCCCAAGCTAACCGTGAAGCTGGCATATCATAAGCATACTAAACAACTGAATATAAAGATACCATGCGGAAGCTTAAAACAAGAGATATCTCAAAGTGGGGAATACCCAAAACTGATCGGAATATATAAATAATTTATAAGAGTTTAGTGATACTGAACAATCACTCAAAAGCTAAAGCTGAATCTAACACTATGTCTGAAAAGCCTCTACCGACTAGAGTTGCTGGGACATCCCCCCAGCTGACCCTAGCAAAACTGAAAACTGAAATGAAAGACTGAATCTGGAAAAAAAATATGTCTATTGTCCTCGAAGTATGAGGACTCACCACTGAATCTGCTGAATACGGATCGGGAACCGATCTATGCGTGATATGGATGCTTAGTACCTGAACCTACATAATAAAAGGATGTAGCGCATAGTATGCGTCAGTACTTGGAATGTACCGAGCATGCATGATATAGAATATAGCTCAACAAAATACACAAGCTGAACAAGCATACTAAATAATGATATAAGCTGAACTGAATAATAATACTGAAATATACTGGAACTAAGCTAAATGCAATGACCAAATACTAATCATGAAGATGACATGCTGAGAATTAATACTGAAGTATAACTGAAAACCTGGTCAAATGCACTAAAGTCTGACTGTGGGAGCTACTAATAACCGACATAAAAGCACATGAGCTTAACGTGGATTCTGATGTATACTCCCCATCGAGAGGACCCAATATACCTTTCCAGGGGTATAAAGGCATGACTGGCGTGATCACTAAATCTGATGCCCACAGAGGGGACTAATAAACCTAAGGGGGCATGTCTATGAGGGTAACTGAACCCTAGTCCAACTCGGTGTTAAGCCTACTCCCAACTGGAAATGTGTACAATACAACATAACTGAAATATACTGGATAGCTTAATATTCTGACATGCTAACTGAGAATGCAACATTTAAGTACTGATAATGAAACATTCGAAATCTGAGGCATGTATATCTGTTTATCTGACCTAGCTAGTGTAATACATGAACTAAACGAATCTACACAACTAGGGTTCTGAGTTTCATGCAACGAAATAAGCAACAATGTTACGAAAACCTGATAATCTGATTAAGAATACTATAACAGCTAAATCACCACAATTTTCTAATGTTCTAGAAACCCTAGGTCTAAAAAAGATATTGGGAATCAAGAATCTGACTGAATTCTAGGTACCTAGTGGATTAAAGGAACCCACTAGTGAAATCCCACATACCTAGTGACGAAATTCATGAAGAAATCTTTTGATTTCGGGGCTGGAATGGAAGAAAACTTGTTGCGTTCTTGGAAAGGCTTGGTCGACTCTTTTCTCCTCTCTTACTATAAGTTTTGATGAATTTTGGTGAATGAATCGCTTAGGAAAAGATCTGACTAAGTTACTAGACTTAAGCTGACCAATGTTACGTAGTTTAGGGGTTAAACGACGTAGTTTAGGTGTCCCATGCATAGGGGAAAAGACCAAAATGACCCTAACTTAAAATCTGACATGCCTCCGATGGGCCTGACCGACGGACCGTAGCTTCACTGACGATCTATCCTGTCAGTCATCATTTGGCGTCTGGGAGCGGAAGGCTGGGGGTCTGAACCACGGACCGTGGTCCCACCTACGGTCCGTAGGTCCTGGCGTGGTTCTGGACATTCTTGGAGAAATTGAGGTGATCAACTACGGGCCCCACCTACGGTCCGTGGTTCATCGTACTGTCCGTAGGGGGGCCCCGTTGGTGGCACCTGCAACTTCTGAAAAATATGATGTTTGGTCTTTTTCAAATACGGGGTGTTACATTATCTCCCCCTTGGGAACATTCGTCCTCGAATAAAGTCTAAACTAGCTGAGGATGGAGGGAATGAGCTGCAATCCCTATCACTAAGTGCTAGAAACTGATATCTGACTGAATTGAGTTGCGAGAACATGCAATTATGCTGAAAATGCAAGAATAACTGAAGGAACAAGATACTAAGACTGAATTTATGCAAGAGTAAACTAAGAGACTAGAGAGGAACTATTACCTCAAGCTGTAACAGAATCGAAAGGAAAGAGGTGAGTATACTTGTCCTTCATGGCTGCTTATGCTTCCCAAGTAGCTCCCTCTACAGACTGACTCCTCCACAAAACCTTCTCTGAAGCTACTTCTTTATATTCAGTCATTTAGTATGCTTATGATATGCCAGCTTCAGGGTTAGCCTGGGGTCACTTTTCATCCTAGGTCCCATGTTTACGTCAAGGGGGTAGCCTCGGGGCGTGACAAACTTGGTATCAGAGCATTAGGTTTAATAGTTCTAGGATGTCTGAAAAGCCTCTACTGACTAGAGTTGATGAGACATTCCCCTAACTAACCCTAGCAAAACTGAAAACTGAAATGAAAGACTGACTCTGGAAAAAAACATCTTTATGGTCCTCGAAGTATGAGGACTCACCACTGAAGCTACTGAATACGGATCGGAAACCGATCTATGCATGATCTGGATGCTGAGAACCTGAACCTACATCATAAAAGGATGTAGTGCAGAGTATGCATCAGTGCTTGGAATGTACTGAGCATGCAAGATATAGAATATAGCTCAACAAAATACACAAGCTGAACAAGCATACTGAATAATGATATAAGCTGCACTGAATAATAATACTGAAATATACTGGAAACTAAGATAAATGCAATGACCAAGTACTAATCATAAACATGACATGCTGAGACTGAATACTGAAGTATAACTGAAAACCTAGTCAAATGCACTAAAGTCTGACTGTAGGAGCTACTAATAACCGACATAAAACTACGTGAGATAAACGTGGAGTCCGATGTATACTACTCATCGAGAGGACCCAATATACCTTGCCATGGTATAAAGGCATGACTGGCATGATGACTAAATTTGATGCCCACAGATGGGACTTATAAACCTACGGGGGTACACAGTTCTGGGACTATGAGGGTAACCGAACCCTAGTCCAACTCGCATTTCAGCCTACTCCCAACTGGAAATGTGTACAATACAACATAACTGAAATATATTGGATAGCTCAATATTCTGACATGCCAACTGAGAATGCAACATTTAAGTACTGATAATGAAACATTAGAAATCTGAGGCATGTATATCTGTTTATCTGACCTAGCTAGTGTAATTCATGAAATAAACGAATCTACAAAACGAGGGTTCTGAGTTTTATGCAAGGAACTAAGCAACAATGTTACGAAAACCTGATAATCTTACTAAGAACACTATAATAGCTAAATCACCACAATTTTCTAAAGTTCTAGAAACCCTAGGTCTAAACAAGATATAGGGAATCAAGAATCTGACTGAATTCTAGGGACCTAGTGGATGAAAGGAACCCACTAGTGAAATCCCACATACCTGGTGACGAAATTCACGGAGAAATCTTTCAATTTTGGAGCTGGAACTGAAGAAAACTTTCTGGTTCTTGGAAATTCTTGGTCGACTCTTTTCTCCTCTCTTGCTCTAGTTTTGATGAATTTTGGTGAATGAATCGCTTAGGGAAAGATCTGCCTAAGTTACTAGACTTAAACTGACCAAAACTACGTAGTTTAGGGGTTAAACAACATAGTTTTGGTGTCCCACACATAGGGGAGAAGACCAAAACGACCCTAACTTAAAATCTGACGGGGCTACCGACGGGCTTGACTGACGGACTGTAGCTTGACTGACGGTCCGGCCTGTCAGTCGTCGTTTGGCGTCCGGGAACTGAAGGAAGGGGGTTTGAATTATGGACCTGGACAATGGACCGTGGTCCCACCTACGGTCCGTAGGTCCTGGCGTGGTTATGGACTTTCTGGGAGAAATTTAGGTGATCAACCACGAACCCCACCTACGGTCCGTGGTTCATCCTAAGGTCCCTAGGTGTCCCCCGTCGGTGGCACCTTCACCTTCTGAAAAATCTGTTGTTTGGTCTTTTTTGAATACGGGGTGTTACATTATCTCCTCCTTGAGAATATTCGTCCTCGAATGAAGTCTAAACAAGCTAAGGATGGAGGGAAGGAGCTGCAATCCCTACCACTAAATACTAGAAATTGATATCTGACTGAATTAATTTCTGAGAACATGCAATTATGCTGAAAATTCAAGAATAACCGAAGGAACAAGTTACTAAGAATGAATTTACGCAAGAGTAAACTGAGAGACTGGAGAGGAACTATTACCTCAAGCTGAAACGGAATCAGAAGAAAAGAGGTGAGGATACTTGGCCTTCATGGCTGCTTCGGCTTCCAACGTAGCTCCCTCTACAGACTGACTCCTCCACGGATCTGGACCACGGCCCGTGGTCTGACCTACGGTCCATAGGTCCTGGTAGTGGGTCATGCCTTAGCTGAATTTTCTGGAGTTCTGTGAGTTGAAACCTGGGGTTTGACCTACGGCCCTGGACCACGGACTGTCGTTTGACCTATGTTCCATAGGTCCTGGCGTAGGTCTGGACTTCGAATTATTTTCTGGGCTTTTCTGGGAGGGGCTCCAGGTGGTGAACCACGGACCACCAGGACGGACCGTGGGTCACCCTACGGTTCGTGGGTGGTGCCCGTCGGTGGAACCTGTAGCTTCTCAAATCTGGAATCTGGTCTGTCTAGGATACGGGGTGTTACAGATATGAAACTCTGCATGTGATGTCTAACAAAATAATTCAAAATAAAGGTAAGAAGCAGAGAATTAATAGTACATGTAGGCAAAAAAAATTGGAGGGAGCACTGATACACTATGAGCACCAGCAACAATGAGGGAGAAAGGTCTGGCGTATAGTCTATGGTGAATGTGGCGGTAGGGGGAATATTTTGTAGGGAAAATAAATTGAAGGGAGAATAAAAAAATCACGAAAGTTGAATTTTAATCAAATGTTACTGACTAATAATTTGGATTGCCAGTAAAGGATGGTTCTTTCTCAGCCAATTTACAAAGGTCGGTAAAATTAGCATTAATTTAACACTGCAGCGACAAACACTCTATTGCAACTAAATAATTGTTGGTAAAAGTCTATTTTGTAGTAGTTTTCTTCGACTCAGAAGCGTTACCAGAGGTTGTGTACCTTCTTGGCATTAGAGTTATTTCGTCTTGGAGCCTTTTGTGATATCATTGAGTGTGGTCATCGATCCACCGTACCTTGGAGCTATGTGAGATTCTTTTTAGACTCAATACATCCCCGGGCACTCTTGCTAGCAGGGTAGCTAAAGCCCCTAGGAGTAGACTGGCTGGCTAGGCGGCCTAGATATTATAGATCCTCTATGGAGTCGACACGCACCCGAGTCACTCTTGCTAGCTAGGCGGCTTACGCCTTTACCAATGGACTGTATGGCGGGGTGGCCTTGGTTGATTTTCATTCTTTCTTGCTGGACTGGGAGTTGACTAGTTGGGCTGCGAATTTACTGGTTCTAGGTTACTTGGACTGGGAACCAAGCTAATGTTCTTGGATTTGGATATGGGTTATCCTTCTTTCTTATGGACATAAAAAAAATTTGTACCTATCAGGCTTATGGGGTGTGTTAGGATTTTATTTTAACTTGCGCCCGATTGTACGTTCTTGGCTTATGGGTCCAGTTAGGCTTAGTGTAGATGTACTTAGATTTACTTTTGGTATGCTCGCGTTCCTTCTTTTCATATTTGCCTCGACCTCTGTTTGTGTCTAGAATTTATCTTTTCTGATTGTTTTTACCTTTCTGGATTGGTCCACCTTGTCACGACCCGAGCCTACATCTTGGATGTGGCCAGCACTCGAGAACCATTGTTGATCCCCAAGCGAACCCTCATCCTGGCTGACTACGAGCGGAAGACTAACTCAAGCATACAAAGCTTAAAAACTTAAACAAACTCCATAAACTCAATAAACTCAATTACAAAATCTATAAGTCAAGAGATCAACTTTGAATAAAAAAATAAATTATTCAACTCGCCATAAAATAGGCAACTTAAGTCTTTAAAACATTTAACAAAATAAATGAACAGACTTCTGAAACTCTACTGTCTATCTATGAAGCCTCTAACTGACAAAGATGGAAGTCG
>JAJONR010009181.1:0-31899 GCA_029582245.1 Solanum etuberosum
AAGCTTGTTAGATGTTTGATGTATTGTCTTGATATATACCTGCTTTCAGTTTTTGTATAGAGATCATGGTGGCCTCGACGGCCCAATCAGGACTTTTGTGCTAGTTGGCTATTTCTTTATATGAACTCTTAGGAGTAGCTGTTTCTTTTGTAGATTTTTTGATAGGGGCCTTGCCGGCCGAGGGCTTAATTTTAAGTCGAGATATACTTGTTTGTGTTCTTGATTGTGTGTGGCTGCCATGCGCTAGTAGCAAATGGTTCAGCAGGGTCAACTCGAGCGTGAGTTTTGGCATTAAGAGCCAGTTGTGCCCCTTGAGTTTGGGGCGTGACAAAGAGTTCCACTTTTCTTGTGAATGGACAAAGAGTAAAGTACTACTTTGGGAACGATGTAGATCGCGAGAAAGAAGTGCTCGAGTTGAATGACGAATGAGTCATGAGCTGGGTCGTGTCGTAACGTTAAACCAGACACTACACGGGAGGCAACCCGTGACCACTTGTAGTAGATAGGAATTTTGTTTTTTCTTTTCCTAATTTCATTTGTAGGAATTAGTTCTTAGTTTTCCGTTATTCATTGTAATAATTAGGATATAAAAAAACGTTTATAGAGAAAATACAAAAAGATAAGTCGTGCCACGACCAAAACTAAGGCGTTGGATGGGGGCAACCCATCGGGTTTGTGTTAATGGGTGTTGTTCTTGAAATGTGCAGGGAATAGGGCTCCGTATTGAGGCCGGGTCACGGAGCAAGGTTAATAGTTCGCCTCGCTGGGAATTAATTTTCTAGGGCGAGGCAGAACAATCTGTAATGTGTACGCGTCGCGAAGGCAGGTGAGTATTTTTTATTTCGACGAGAATTTAAATTCTCGTCAAAAACAAAGGAGGAATGTGCCAAGACCGCGTCGCGGAGGTGGCCTTTATTTTTAGTTTGCTGGAAATTAATTTCTTCAGCGTGAACTAGTGCACTCTGTATTGTGCACGCGTCGCGGAGCTGGTAAGTTGTTTTTTATTTTCATTAAATATACGGGTTTTACTCGTTTATCCTTTAAGACAACCGACCCATTCCCCCTTTTTAACCCCTAATTTAATCCTAATTTCCCCGTTCTTTCACCTCACCTTCACAATTTCACCCTAACTCTTCCTTCCCTCTCCCCAAATTTCCCTCAAATTCATCTGACCCTTATCTCTATTTGCGCTCGAGACGCGTCCATTCCGTAATGCAGAGTTGAGTTGTGCTTTTCCTGCTTCTACATATTTGTGCACTCAACAACTAAGGTATGTTATCTCATGATTCTTTGAACTTTGTTTGGGTGATTGCTGGAGTAAGTGAATTGATGTGGGGTGATACAACTAAGCGATTCTGAATTCTTGAGTAGGAACACTTTGTAGGTCGAATTTTCATGTGCAATGGTTGTTTTGCATTTGTCTTGGGGTAATATGGATTGTATGCATGATCGAATGTGCGGTGTGTGTGTGAGAGTTGTATGTTTGTTGGGGGTCTGTTGGGGCTTGCGTTTTCCTATCATGGTCAACCTATGTGGGGAGTTTCGTGGGTCTAGGATTCAACATAGATTGTGAAAACTAGGAGCATATGTTTCAAGTTCTTGAGTAGAAACAATATGGGGGTAAGGTATTAAGTATGAAATTGGGTTGAAAGACCAATTTTGGGGAAATATATGGGGGGTTTTGTGTACATGGGGCATGCTTTGTTGATTCTTATGATGCGCTTAATGTGAATTGACTATGTAAGTGTGAAGTCTTGAGTAGCACTTTTTGAGTGATTACGTGTGGGTACAGATGTTAGAAGTCCAATTGATAAGTGTGTGCTTCCCATTTTGTTTCTGTTGTGAATAACGTTAGGGAAATCTGAGTACCTAATATTTCAGCGTGGATAGTGCACACGAGTAAGTGCGGGGTGGTTCTATCTCCTCCCCCCCTGCTCCTTGATGTTTGGGTATCTAGGTGAACTTATGTGGGCTGAATTGGTTTCGTCTGTTGTGGATGTGGTTGCAGGTGATCATGTCAGGTACTCACAGACCTGGTAAGGAGGTAGCGACATCAAGTCAAAGGAAGCGAGTTAGAAGTGGGGTGGGAATGTCCCTCCTGCACTGACATTCTACGAGGGAAAACACACCGGTTTGGATTGAAGGCAGTGGCCAAAGAAGGCAAGGTTTGGTGGAAAAAGCACACGGAAGCACGCTACTTCTCTGATGTGTGTATTGAGAGGGATAGTCTAGCGAGAGGCATTCCTCGGATCATGAGGCGTATCCAGGAACTCCATATAGAGTTTATCTTCGCTGAGTGCAACTTGCACGTAGTTCGGGAGTTTTATGCCAATTGGGCAACGGAGTCGAGGTCACACTTTGTGAAGGTGGGGGAGTTGACGTGACTCTCACTCCAGCCGTATTGAATGACATATTGGGGACTACAGCTGACACTGACCCATTGGTGCTGACGGGATTGAACATTCGCCACCGTACCGAGCCATTCGACACACGCTTTGTGGGCCTCAGTCGATGGTTCGTTGGACCAAGCATAGTGCGAAGAGGTTTCACCAGTCCTTGCCATATGCGCACATGATTAGGGAGGCTCGGGTTTGGCTGAAGATTGTCATGAAATGTCTAATTCCTGGACTGCACTATACGGACATCACACGATACAGAGTATGCTTAGTGTATGCCCTGATGACTAACAGTGAGTTGAACATAGGTGTCGTCCTGAAGTTTGCAATGAGCACCTCCATTCTTCGGGCATTTTTGTTGTCTTGAAAATGACATTAACCAACCTAGTTAACCACCCCATACCTACCCTATCAGTGCTCTTCCAAAACTCCACCTGAATCTCATTTGATTCGATCACTCTTCCCCTACTAATGCTACCAATATAGCATGATTAATCTCCTCAACCTTAAAACACTTGCCGTATCCAAAATTCTGACAACTCTGATAGTTCTCTAAATCACCCAACACACTGTCTCTGCCCTTTCTTCATTCAAGAGTTTATGGAAGTATGCTTGTTATCTTCATCTAATGGGTATCTCTTCCACCAACACCTTGCGTTCTTGTCATTGATGCACTTCATTTGATCCGGGTCTCGAGCTTATCTCTACCATACCTTCTCGAGCTTGTACAACTTCTTATATCCGCCTTTATCCCCTAGTTCCACATACATGCGTTTGAAAATTGTCGTCTTGATCGTCATAATCGGTAACTTAACCTCATTTTTGCCAGCTTATACTTTTCCTGATTCGTCTACTTCTCCTTTTTGTCCTTGCACTCCTCCTTTTTGTCCTTGCACTCCTCCAATTGTATATAAGCAGTCTTCTTTGCTTCCACTTTGCTTGAACTTCTCCATTCCACCATCAATCTCCTCGATAAACACTAAAATTACCCCTCAAAATCCCTAGCACCTTTTTAGTTGCTTCCCTAATGCATCTTGCTATATGCATCCCCACTACTCCTTCAAGCTGCCATCACCATTTGTCCCCCCCCCCCCCCCTCCCGGGCTGGGCAGTGGTCAACCTACCCCATCCCAACTCCCTTTTTGATTTGCTTGCCATGTTGAGTCCCACAGATATATTTTATTGATTTCGAAAGATAATTAATAAGGGTGATAACATTTCATTTTAAGACCCACAATACTATCAAAGTAAAATCAAAAGATGTAATTCATCACGATTGCAAACTTCCAGTTGTTGAGATCTACCATTAAATGAAACCTAAATCATTTCCTAATCTATGGTTAAATTACTCCCCAATATAATTCAATACAGACAAACAATAATTGAGTTAGCACAACAGCTGTGAAGCTTAAATTGCAGCAAACAGTTTTCAGTAAGTCTCAAAATATTTTCTTATTTTCTTTACAGTTTCTAGTTCCAATAGATTCTTCCAATATCTTTCTGCTTTTTAGTCGCCTTCATCAGCAACACAAGCTGCACGAGAGACGCAATTATCAGATAACAAAGACTCATGAACAAAAAATATAATCACAAATACAGCAGCACAACATTAATATGCAAATGGGAAATAATTGTTTTTAAGGTAAGAATAATAAAAACAAAGAAAAATGCTACTACAATAGGCAGAAAACAGTTAAAAGATTTAGAATTCAAGATATATCTTAGCTCATATAAATTGTTTGATATTTTATTATACAAACGTTTACAACATAAAGTAGAAAATATCATTTCCTAAGATGATAAAACTGACAAAAAGGCAGAGATTAGGGAGAAATTAAGATTAAGCCATTTCAGTAATTCCACCCTGAAAAGCTAAACACAAATGGTCTTCCGTCGTTATCTAAAAGTTCAGAAAACCAGACACTCTCTCTGATAAAATCATTTATCTTGAACAAGATAAGTAGATTTTCTGCCACAGATGCTAAAAGCAGGAATTCATCCAATTGAGAGGAACTGATCTCAATAAGCGGAACACTCGAGAAAGAGAGATAAATGCACGTAAAAATTTCTAAAGAAAAAAAAAGGTAAATGGTACAAGGTTAAATAAGGCTTAGGATTCCAGCTCAACAGTTTCAGGACATGATCTCGTAGCAGCCCACTATTACTGTTAAGAATAAAGAAAATTTATCTAATAACCTATATCACTGCATTCTTTAAACCACTGACATGCAAAAAGATACGATACACACACATAATCGAGGTGACTTTGCATTAATTGAATAATTTTAAACTAACAACACTTTTGTCTATTCCAGATATATTCTGAAAGAAGATAATAGAGAACAAGAAAGAAGAAAACACACACACACAGAAATGCTGACTAAAGGATTGCGAGGAAAAATCCTTGAAGTACCATAATTCAAGCAGCCAGCCAGAGACAACATGACACATAACAGAAGTAAAATATATTAACAAACAAGAAACAAATATGCTTGTTCTTTATACCACATGCAGTGAACATGGATTGTCACCATGAATAAGGACGATACTGTATTCGAAAACATTCAACCAGACTTTAGCCCATACACTTCAAGAACATTCAAGATTACTTTGGTGCTAAAACTTAAAATAGAAGTAAATATTTCCAGAAAGTGTGATTGTACGGTAATCGAGAAAAAATCTCAAGAGAAGCTACTCACTGTCTCAGCAGCTTCCTTCTATATTTCCCCCTTCAGAGGGAAACTATCTCTACTGTCAGCTACCCACCAATCCTGCCACCTGCTCCACTCTCCACCTCTACTAAACATGTCATCCTCCCTGTACCTGAAGCCACCCCTGTACACTCTCATTACCACATTTTATTTCTTCTCATCTTCCTCCATGACCTAATTCAATGCCACTCGCACAGGCTCGCCTGTGGTCCATACTACCCCCTTATCCCATGAAGAACCCAAAAGCCTGCTGCAACTGCTAATGCTTCTCTAATCAGTTTTGGCACATCCTAGTCATCATTGGAGACCACCTATAGCTACCCACTGAAACCTTCCAACACCACTGTAAAAATCCCAGGTGGAAAGGCCTATCACCCATAAAACACAAACTATCAATAGAACTAGACTTGTAACCTTGCATCTGCATATCTTCCTCCTTCTAAACATATATTTTCTATGTTATCTGTTTCAAAAGAGATAAACCTATCTTTTCTAAAAGTGAAACGTGCTATTCTATGCATGTATTTACAGTGGCGGACCTAAGTTTTTGCACAAGCAAGTTCAGTTGGAGACGATGTTAGTCGACCTTACAGACAGCATGGAAGGCTGCAAGTTGGATTTGCCCGTTTCTTTCTTTCTTTTCCTTTATACTGTGATGTTAATATGAAGACATTTTGAAGTTGATTCTTTGTTTTATCTTAAAAAGAAATTGGCAAAAATTTGAAGTTCTTTTTCAATTCATTTACTTAAACAAATTATGTTAATAATATATCTAATTAATTTTTAAAAAATTATTTTTATGACTTTAACAGTTATTTAAATTGAACAAAAATCTATTTAACCATCTTAGAAATTTATTTAACTCTAAGAATTTTAAGAAATATAAACATTTTTACTCTATCTATAAATAACAAATTAAAGTTATCATAACAACTAGAAGATAGCTGAACATAAAGTGTAATAAAGTAAACTAAACTAATACAAACTATGAATGAAGAAGAGCTTCTAAATTGAACTAAAAATTTCAAACTATACGCAAAAAAAGGTTTCAACAAAAACTAGCTTAAGATTAATTAAGATAACAAATCATAAGTAATTTAAACAAATATACTTGCATATATTAGCAAATTTAATGAAAGTGAGAAACACAATTCACGTTATTGAACGATCCAATTTTGAAGTAAAAAAGACTTTAGAATACGCTTGTTTGGAATTAAGTAAGAAAATAAATCATATATCATATATCAATCATATATAAAAGAGAACCCTAGGCCCGCCTACGTGGCGCCACCACAAACTAGTATTCCCTTTTAATTTATTTATTTCCAAAACTAGCATTCCCCTCCTCTTAGAAACCTTCACAACCGTCACCACCATCTTACAAATTAAGCCTCCACCAAATCTTCCATATGTATAAATATCAACCCCCTCTGAACTTACTTAAGCAACTGATCGTCAGATAGGAATACCAAGCCAAACTTAAGTTTAATCAACTGGTACCAGAATGAAGTATTGGGCCAAACTATGTGAGTTAGCTGGCTCAGATGAATATATAACAGTTATACGTTGAGAATTTTCTTTTTAATTTTGGAATTGTGAATGCTTCTCCTTTAATCTTATGTATACTTGCATTGTTGCATGCATTAGTGTACCGTTTCTCGATATTCTTACTTTACCTTTGGTGATTTGAATTAATCATTTTTTTCTAGGGGTGGTACAATATAGATTGAAGGTCAATCTCATTTATTAGAGATTTGGATGAAATATGAAAAGTTGTGACTTTTATGAAGAGTTGCGACTTTTATGAAGAGTTGCGACTTTTATGAAGAGTTGCGACTTTTATGAAGAGTTGCGACTTTTATGAAAAGTTGTGACTTTTATGAAAGGTTGTGACCTTTCCGAAGGGTTGTAACTTTTCCAAAGAGTTGTGACCTTTCCGATAAGGCACAATAAGCATTTGTTCACACTACCCTTTGTTGTCTATAAATAGAGGGATTTCCTCTCATTTTAAAACAACGACAATTCTGAATTTCTTCTTCTTCTTCTGCACAATCAATTATTTGTGTACTTTGCTCCTGTTGAGTGGCTTATTGACACCATTGTTTTAGTATCAATACGCTGGTGAATAGAATCGTTTTATCCTGAGAGGATTTATTCCTTTAAATCTCGGGTACTAGAGGGGAATAATTTCCTTAAGGGGACACTGTGCAATCAGTGGGCTTGATTGTTTCCTTTCTGTTTCATTCTATTGTAACAGATCCTGGTATGTTTTTTATAGTCATTAATTTATGCTTATGTTATTAATTGTTGTTTTTGAGTACATGCTTTAAACTTTATTTTTTATGTTTCTACAAAGTTATTGTTATAAGTATTTGTTAGTATAGATTAAATAACACACGTTAATTGAGTATTCACGCAAGTTTTCTCTTCTGCAACTGTTGAAGGTACAATAAAAAAATCCCTTAAAGATCAATACTACCATCTCTTGAAGACAATTTAAATTTGGTATGTCATTGTAAGGACATAAAGACCTTGATGTGCAAAGTGAACCAGGAAAAGAAGACAAAAATTAATAAACTTTTGACATGGCTTCAAGAATGTTGTGTCGGATGACCTATAGAGGAATATGACTAGACTAGAGCCTCTTTTAATCTCAAAGACATAGATAACTACACAAGTGTTTCTCTACACTGTGATTGGAATAGAAATGTAGTTTCAAATTGAACTCCATCACTCTGGTATGCTGATTTTTAAAAAGCACCCAAACAAACTGAATAGTTTTGTGTAATATTTTTCTCTTTCAAGCATATATGATAAGTTGAATTGTTGTCCAATATGATACATTCTTCCTTTAATTTTCCATTTTAATAATTTCTTATGATACATTTAAATGGGGAACTTTAAAATGATTGATGTAAAGCAAAAGGTAGGGCTAAACTTTCTACACATTAAAATTAGAATATTTGTTCACTTTTTTCAGCCTTCTAAAATTTATTTATCCCTTCACCAACGATTATTTAGTATTAGAAAATTTAATATCTCTAGTTGATGTTCATTTGAATCCCCAAAAATATCAAATAGTAACACTTCCTGGAAGCAAAAGGATAAATTATAAAATTATTAATGTTCGTTACTACGTAATCTTGTATATAAGATAATATAGTATTTTAGTTTTAATGACTGATAGGTTTTAAGTATTATTTTATAAATGGAAAAGGGTCAAAATTACCCTCAAACTATTTGAAATAGCTCATATATACCCTTTATTTATTTTTGGGATCAAAAGTACCATTTTCGTCTATGTTTTGGACCACAAATGCCCTTAAAACGTTATCTTTACCATTGAAGTTAACGTGGCAATCCACCTAGGCAGTCCAACATGGCAAAAATTCATTCCTCTCAATAATGTTGTTCTTCCTTGTTCTTCCCTAATTCCCTATCATAAAAAATAAAAAACCCAAATATAATTCTTCCATGTTCTTTGAGTTGTTGTTCGGACTTTGGAACTCCAATTACGAAGTTTGCTGAAGTTTGTTTGAGGTTGTAGTTGCGTGTTGAAGGATTGAGTTCATTGTTTGGGTTTTGGGGTCATAGATTCACAAAACCGATTTTTAGATTTTCAAGCTTTTAAGAACTCTTTCATATATTTTTTATATTTTTTTGGGGTTTCAACTCAAATCTTCAAATACCAGTCTTCAAACTAAGAAACCAATTGTTAAATGTCAATTTTCAGCTTCAATTGCAATACCCAAGTAATTTTTAGTAACATTCAATAAAATCTGTTCAAATTTTTGCACTTCAAAAACCTAACAAAAGCTAAATATTCTCACCAACAAGCTTTCAAATGAGTATCTATTTTCGAGTTTCAACACACAAAGAATTACTTCAAGAGTTTTTCAACATCTTCCAACCTTTGGAATTAAATTTCCAGCCTCAGATTCGATGACACCAAAACCCAAACAATGAATTCGATCATTCAACACACAACCATTATCTCAAACGAACTTCAACGCACTTTATAATTGAAATTTCAAAGTCCAGACAATAACTCAACCAAGAACAATGAAAGAACTATTTTGATTTTTTTTTTGTATAGGGAAGAATAAGGAAGAACAACATTATTGAGAGGAAGGAATTTTTGCCATGGTGGACTGCCATGTCAGCTCTAATGGCAAAGATAACGTTTTAAGGGCATTTGTGGTCCAAAACATAGACGGCAAGGGTAATTTTGATCCCAAAAATAAATAAAGGGTATATATGAGCTATTTCGAATAGTTCGAGGGTAATTTTGACCCTTTTCCGTTTTATAAATTCCGTGATATTAAATTCTCGCGCGAGGCGCGGGTAATTTTACTAGTTTGAAATAAAATAGATAGATGTATAAAACTAAACAAGGTTAGATGTGGAGAAGTTGTTGAGGGTGAAAATTGGTTACTGTTTGCACATCCAACTGCAATCACACAGATTAAAAATCATAACTGCGGGGGCTACAGAGTTACCACCACGTATTGAATTCAATGATTGATCTTTGCTAAGTAGTGAACCCACATGATCATGCTTTGTCAAGATGATTCATTAGAAAAAAATATGTACATAATTTGCTTTTCAAACATATAAATAAATAAATATAATAAAATATATTCAACCAAGCGGATTCATGTGAACCCTCTTGGGACACATGCTCCTAAACAGAGCCCTCACATCATCAATCATCAGTATCATCAAAACAAGACTAAAACTGATTGTAAAACTCTCAATTAGATCCTATCCCTCACACTTCACATCACTTTTGATTTCAAATCCACCAGAAAGTTCCCCACTGTAGAGCACAACAAAGAATAACGTCCACACGATATCAAAGTATTCAAATAGAACCACCAAAACTATATCAAATTTCAAATACAAACCCTGACACTTAAACAGCATGATCATTGTTGGGACTCCACAAGAGAAGGAAACAAAAATTGGGATCATTCTTGCCTACTTAGGTTTGCGCTATAAGTTCTAGCAAAGCTAATATAATTTCATGATAACTTTTGTTTCTTAAAAGTGTCAATCCTTATAATATTATGTATTCTAGTTGACAATTTGCAGTGTCTCCCTTTTATCTATGTTCCAAAGATATACTCCTTGCTCATTCTGTACTAAGAATTTGGTTTTCCTTGGAAAGAACTTCCTACAGTAGCTCTACATAATTTGAGCTCAATGATAAATGAGCTTATAAAGTACAAAACTTGTGCCTCTGAAGATGGTGTATTGTAGTTCATCTATTTCAACTTGTTGTTGAAAGGTTAAACAGGATCCTACTGTAGCTTTTGCAACTTTAATTCTTATTTCTGATTATGTGAACATTGATTTGTATGCTACAAGTGGAACTCACGCCATATAAAGCAAATATAAGTTAAAGCAATGTCTAGCGGCAGGAATATGCCCTATTCTTTGGAAATCAACTACACGTAAATGCAAACAAATATACATAATTTTCTTTTCTTTTGTGCATGTATTACCAAGCTTCATAGATAGCACTTGTAAAGATGAGCCTCCTGACTCGGTATATTGAACCACAATCATACATGGTGGATTTCTAGTCCAGAGTGATATTCTTCCCTTGAGTAAAGTACTTCACCACATTTTGAACTGAAAGCTTATAGGATTGAAGCAAATGAGGCCCTTGTGTAGTATATAATACCAAAGAGTGCCAATGTATCCTTAACACTGGATGCAGAGAAGATTTATAATTTTCAACGACAGGAAGGTCAAGAAATGAAGGATGAACCCAACCTTTGATAACCAATAGTATCTTTTGACAACAGGGATTCCCTTCCCTGTTTTATAGGTATATGGTTCTAATAGAAAATTGTGTAGTACTTGCTTAGACCATCTCCAACCCAACTGCAAATTTTACACCAAATCCTATTTTGGTGTAAAATTTGGTGTTTTGGAGCTCCAATCCAACACTATTTTGGTGTAACACTTTTTTTTTGGGTAAAACCCCGCTCCTATGCAATAGCTTTCAAACCACACATGAGAGGTAACCCGCACTAGGCAAATAAGGGCTCTATATAGCCTTAGAATGCCATCTTCTGGTCCTCATGTGGATGATTCCCCATATGAGAAGTGAAAGTTTGGTTTATCAGTTTGAAGATCGCTGCTGTGGGATCTAGCGGCTCCGTAGCAGCTTGTTGGTGTCCTTTCAGGTCAGGAACTCCTGCAATAGGCAGCTAGCCTATTGGAAAAAGACTACTCTCATCCCTCTCCTTTCAGTCGAGTGAGCTAACGAGCTCGACCCAGAAAGCAAACCCCTTGCTTTCGTTGGCAAGGGGTTTCGAACTTGAGACCTCCAACATGGAAGTCCCAAGCCCAAACCATTGGGCCACCCCGAAGGGTATTTTGGTGTGACACTATTCATCAACATCAAATCATTTTATTATTATTTTCATTATACAAAACTTTTAATCTAATATTTTATGAATTGTATATTTTTTGCTTTACTTTGTTGGCACAACATAAATGCCTTAATCTATGAGAAGTTTGTGCCTGGTTTATTCTAGCATCCCACCTGGTAACTCCCCAAATCAAATGAATTGGTTCTATGAACCCTACAATAAAATTGGTACCTAGATTTAAATCACAAGTTCTCTTCTACACTGAATGGGTAATTCAAAATCTATAAATCACAAAGAGAAAAAAATAAATAATATTATTGGTTAAACCCAGAAACAGAAGTACCTCCACAGCAGAAACAGCAGTAGCAGCAAGAAAGGATCATGAGGAATTCTCTACAAAACAGCACAATTTTTTCTCTTCTACCGTTATTAGAACTGCTGGTTGGCTCATCCAAAAGCTTCTGATCGTTGTCACGTTGCTTCTGACTGTTCATTCTATGGAGATTCCATTCAAGATTCTTCAAGTAACCCAATTTGAAAGAATCCCTTAATCTCATAGATGGCCATAGATGCATCTCTCTTTCGATTCTCGCTAACTGCCTTCGGCTTCTCTATCACAATAAGGCTGGGTATTTATGTAGACTACTGATATTTGTTTAAGCTAAAACACTGACATTTCTCTATATTAGCCGTGCCCAACATTCGGTTATAATTTGTTTGTGATTGGTATTTTTTATGGGAAAATAACCAAAATAAGACAAACATGTAATATGTATTTACGATAAATCACTATATTTTTAAAAGTTATAATTTATAGTTATATGTAGGATTTTATAGCAATTTACTCTCTCCTCTCTCTTGCCCTTTCTCTGCCTCTTGCCCCCTTTCTCTCTCTCCGGCCCAAACAATTGCAGCTCAAAAAACATTCCACATAAATATGAGAATTGTATTTTGTATTATGTATTAAATATATTTGTATTTTATATCAACTGTATTTTGTATATGTATCAATTGTGTATGACAATTTGTATTTTGTCAATTGTATTCGATATAAATTGTGTTCGTTAATACAATTGATACAATTATATTCGATATATGATACAAATCAATTGTATTCAGACAATTATATTTATATTTATGTATCAACTGTATTTGTATTTTGTATCAATTGTATTCGTTATACAACGAATACAATATGTATCCATCCTCTCGCCTCCCTTTCTCGTTCTCACTCGCCTCTCTGTTGAATTCATTTTGATACAAATTAGTTGTATCAATTGTATTCGTGATACAACCTGATTCAATGAATACAACAATCATTCAACCTTTTACCTCTCTCCCCGGGTCTCGCTTGCCTCTCTCCTCCCTCTCGTAGTTTCTCTCGCCTGTCTCCCCCCCTTAACATGTAGTTATAATTCATAATTAAGCAACATAAAGCTATATTCCCAATTAAGCCTAAACTATAGTCATTTTTGAAAGTTTCCATTTTTGTATTTCCTCTATTCCATTTTATATGAGTTAATTTGACTTGGTGCAGAGTTTAAGAAATAAAAAAAAAAACTTTTGAAACTTATGGTATAAAATAAGTGGTAGGTGTTTGTGTGCTATAAATTATTTTATTAAGGATAAACTGAGCATTCTAATGTAAAATTATTACTTAGTATAGAAATGTGTCATTCTTGGGATTAACTAAAAGGAAAGTGAGTCATATAAACTCGGAAAGAGGCAGTAGTATTTTATTTATTTTAATTTATATGACATAGAGTAATTGAATAAATATATATTTTTAAAAGAAAAATAAAACTTATTATTTTAAATATGTTATAACATTTGAATGATGATAACTTTTTTGAATTTGTAATTTTAAATATGTCACAATATTATATTATAAAATTTGAATGACGATAAAATATTTAGAATTTGTTATCTTAAACCTGGCATAATAATATGTTATAACATTTGAACTATAGTAAATTTTTAAAATTTATAGTTGTATGCATATCATAATAATAATAATAATATTTGTATAATTTAGAAAAAAAATTATCCTTCTTTTTATTTATTTTTCTGGATCAATCAAATAAATTGGATGATATTAACACATGAACTACTTACATTCATGTATACATCTTTTCTAGATTCTAAATACTATTTTGATGAGTTTTATAAATTTACCATCAAAATAAAGAAATATAAAGTGGTGGGCACTTGAATTTTCAAAGTGATGTTGAAGTGTTTCATGCAAAAATGATAAATTTCAAGGGCATGACAATGAGCTTATAATACAAATAATTAGTCAATTCTTTGAAGAGAATGTGACTTGTGAAAAGAGTCATGAATGCTCGACAATTCCGAAAATGAATAGGTCAAAATGTGATAAAAGCATTATGGATTTGATATATGTCACAACTCACCTCTATAGAAGGTTTGAGAGAAATAAATAAATTTTATTTTGACATAAACGGTTATTGATCGTGTACTTTTACGTCATAAATATTATGGTGTGTTTTATTATGAACAATCGGAAAGACAAAAGAAAGAAATATTTCTTTCTATAAAGATTGTGGTCATGACAAAAATAACACTTGTGTGGCAACACTAATTTGTCATTGTTTGTGTTAACAATGGTGGAGTCAGGAATTTTACGAAAGGTGTTCAAAAATCGCATATGTAAAAAAAATTGACAAATGGTTGCATTAAAATTTTGTAAATCAAACTAAATAACATTAATAATTAATTTTTTTAATTAATAAAAGTATCAAAAAATTTAAAATCAAACTACATAATATTTACCTTTAATGTTCATGTTTAATTTAATAGGAAGTGAACAGAGAGAGAAAGAGAAAAATTTGCTTAGAATGAAATCACTTTTATGCTTCAAGTTTTCACCAATCTTTGATGACAATAACAATAACAACGACACATGAAAAATACAGAGTAGATATCAAACGATTTTTTTAAAAAGAAATTATATATGGAACATTTTTCACTTTTACTAGCTTTATAGAAAAAAATAAGATTTGCTTGTTCACTTTAAATTAAATAATTACTTTTCAATTTTATTTAAAATTTTAAAGAAAAGAAAAAAAAGAATCAAAAGTTGAACCGATTAAAAATCCAATGGTCTACTAAATTTTTATTTTTTTCCTTAATTTTTTAAGTCGTAGGTCTCTAATTTAAGATTATTTTAATAGATAATATCAATTTTGAATTATTTGAAAAATAATAGATTTATTAATTATGATTTAGAAATTAATAAAGAGCTCTTTAAAAATATAGAAAGAAATGCAAGCACGGAGAATCAAACCTACGCGCACACTAGTCGCTTAAACCTCAACTTTCCCTAAGTGTCTTGAACCACTAGGCTACGCAAAATATCTTATTTAACTATTTTAAGTATCATTTTACTTATATATACAATATAATTTTCTGACATTAACCATCCTTAGTATAGTATAGTTCCACCCCTAGTTGTGCATCTCTGGTACGACAAAAGTAAAGCAAAAACATGTCTTGCCTATGATAATTTTGAACATAGTAATATGATTTTCTCTTTGAATGAGATGTTCACCACATGAATAGTGTCATGAAATATGTGATATTACACAACTATGGACACAGTGATGAAATCACAAGCAATAGTAGACTTAAAGTTTATAAAGATATATATATATATATATATATATATATATAAGTTGGTGTCACCGGTTGGCTATCCCTATTCAAATGTGATGCAAAAGTAATTGAGAATTCATGTAATTTTATATCGAAGTAATAGAAATTTCTACACGACCTTTTCATGGAAACCAAAGAAACAAAATCCCAAAAGCTAGTTTAAAAAAAAGCTCAACTTCTGAAATTATCTCTCTTGAACAGACCCCTCCGGAGAGCATGGCCAACGGGCAGCACCATACCAGAGTTAACTCCCCTTCAAATTTATCGGAAACCACCAGACCCGCCCGACTCACTGGAATCCATAAAGGAAGACACTCCTAGCAAACACTCCTTCAGAGAAATACTCATAGAAAAACATTCAGGACCCAATCAATCATATAATAAGGTCTCAACAAGAGGCATAACAACAGAGGAACCAATGGATTTGGACGATGAATCCATCACACTAACCATGGAAGGAAAGCTCAAAATTTATCACTCATGGAAGAACTTTATCATCCTCAAACTGATGGGAAAGAAAATCTCTCATCAATACTTAAAGAGAAACTAATTGAGCTATGGAAATTCAGCGAAAACCTCATCCTAATTAATGTAGGCTGGGACTTCTATATAGAAAAATCCATGCTCAAAGAGAACATGGAAAGGTGATTCGCAGAGGTCCATGGTTCATTCTTGGAAATTTCCTCTCGATAAGACAATGGGAACCAAATTTCGCACCTCAAGAATCAACGTTGACCCACTCAGTCAACTGGATACGATTACCCCAATTACCAACTGAGTTCTATTATAAACAAATTCTAGAACAAGTCAGAAAAAATTAGGGTGCTGCTAAAAATTGATGCATGCACCTCGACAACGCTAAAGAGAAAATATGCCCGCATATGTATCCAAGTCCTAATGGGTATTCCAGTGATGAACACAGTTAAAATAGGGAACCACGTTCAAAAGTTTTATATATGAAGGGGAGGGCACTCTGTGTACTGGCTGTGGAAAAATTGGTCATACAATTAAAGCTTGCACAACTAAGCAAAAGACACAGCCACAAACAATTCGAGAAGAAGCACCCACAATCTACCCCAAACAAGACAATGGTCTTCCCAAAAAGGAAAAATAATCACAAGGCCAAGCAGGAAAGCATAAAGCAAACAAGAGCACCAAATATTCTAAAGTACAACCAACAACACAAGTAAAAACCTTTAATGCAACATCTAGTAAGTTTACTGAATTTTTTCCACATAAAAGTCATCTAAATATTTCTTCCTCTAATATTGTTTTTTCTAATGGTGCAACTAATGAGTCAAATAAAGGAAAACATAATAACTTTAGGAAGTTGAACGGAGGAACAAAGAAAATCCCAAAATCACCCATTAGAACGAGTAGTGGGTTGAAAAAGATCATCAATGACCTTGGCCCCACTCAATTCAAAAGCTGAGAAAGGGGAAAAACTGATGGAGTTAGAACAAAGAGACTCATTCCTAACTCACTTAATGAGTTAGGTCCCACCAAAGAGACGCGCATGAAGTAATCATCACCACCCTTCAAGTGAAATGAACAGCACAATCACATCAATTAACTCCAGCACTAAAATTACTCCTTTTAGTAATGAAGCCGAAACCCACAATACCTACAACATTTCTACTAGAGAAGACAAAAATAATGAACACCACAACCCCAATGTTGTTTGTCTCGGTCCTAGTACCAACATACCATGTCTTCGAATCATGAATGGAACTTGCTCTACAAGGGAGGTCGGTCACTCTGACGATCTTCATGAGGCAACAACCAATGACAGTTCTAATGGAAGACCCTAAATATTTAGTGCAGATCATAGGAGAAGGGATGAATCTGGCACCGAATGGTTTCAGCCAACAACTATGGAATCAAGCACTAATACAAACCCAACTAATGCACAACTCCAACCAAATGTCAACCGCCTAGAGGTCAACATTCATGAACCAGATATAAAACCAAATCCCCTTCTACCCACAATCCACCACCAACCCAGATGTGACGAACCCCATATCATCCAACTAAACTCAGTGGATTTGACGGGACCACCTCCACACCCCACTGTGGTAGAAAACCCAGGAAGTGAAACACTATTAATGTTAGAATCCATAAGGCGGTTCAATGGGAAATGAAGGAAATGTTGTATGTCTTGGGGGAACAAATTTTAGAAATTTAGCGACTAGAAAAGTGTTGTCTGAAAGAGTTCAAAGAGCCCTCCAGCGAAACTATTTTGGTATATTGTCCGTCTAAAATGAAGAAACTAAAGCTGAGCTTGAGGAACGAAGTGGAACAAATACCCCTAGCAACAACCATTACATAGTGGAAGATAATGCAAACCTATCCCAGTTGGAGAAAGGAAGGCTCGGACACAAGCAACTCTACATCACCAGTACAAATGATGAACTTCATCATATGGAATGCCAGAGGCGCAAATAGTGCCACCTTCATGAGGCACTGTAGGGCCTAATCAAAATTCACAAACATGCGATGCTTATTCTTCTGAAGACTAAATGATCATGAAAGAATCATAGAAGATCTGGGATTCGACACTCATATCCAATCCACCTTTGAAGTTCTTTTCTGGAGGCATTGTGATTATGTGGAAAGAGGATCTTCTAAAGCTAGATAACATTATTATGACCCCACAAGGCATCCATGTGATGATCAAGGTAAACCCTAACCCAAGTCCTTTGGCTATTTTATGTTATTTATGTTAGCAATGATTTCAGTAGTCGTTCCACCCTTTGGGATAGCCTCATTAGAATATCCCGAAACTACAATGTAAGTTTAGATCATTGGAGGAGACTTCAATGAAATCTTCCAAGCTAAGGAGAATTATGGGGTTAGAAACATTAATAATAATCGTGCTAACCTTATGTGGAAATGCCTAAATTAGTGCAGTATGATTGACTTAGGTTATAAAGGTAGCAAATACACCTGCACCAATAAAAGGTATAAGAACAGAAAGAACCTCATCTTCGAGAGACTTGGCAGGTTCTTAGAAAATGACCAGTGGATCTTACAATACCCTGAGGCTAGCATTAACCATCTCCCCATAACCTACTCTGACCATGGCCCTCTTAAAGTGCTTCTAGACCTATGTGGACCCATTTAGGGGAACTAAAGCCTTCAGAATGGAGCCCATGTAATGTAGCCCTCCAGGGGCTTGTTAGAAACTGTTTGACCCTCCCAACTCTCTGGTCCAAGCCATTTCCTCATTTCAAAAGGAAAGAACTTCCTGGAACAAGAACATTTTTGACAATATTTTCAAGAAAATGAGGAAAATTCTTCCCCACTACTCGCACAACACTTTCCTCCACAATTTGCAAAGTGGTCTCATTACTGAGTATGACACTCTTTTGAAGTATGAGGAGGACTTTTGGAGGACAAAACCCAGGATAAACTAGCTCACTGAGGGTGATGTCAATACCAAGTTCTTCGATACTAGCACCATAAATAGGTAGAGAAGGAATCGTATCTCGCTCCTAAAAGATGAAGTTGGAAATGAGTACAGCAAGGAGGAAGACATCAGAAGCTTGAATAGAAGTTGGAAATGAGTTCAACAACAAGGACGACACCATAAATGGCCTCCATCCTATGTTCTACCAGAATTACTGAGACATTATGGAAAACAAAACCACTGAATTCTTCAAAGATACTTTAATAAAAGGTACCGTGGACCCTGAAATAAAAAAAACTCTTATGTGCCTAATTCCTAAGTGTAAAAATGTTATTTCGCTTAAGAATTTCGGACCTATTGGGCTCTGCAACACTAGCTACAAGATCATCACCAAGATAATTGCAAATAGGATGAAAGGTCAACAACCATATTATTTTCCCTAGTCAAGCCAACTTCCTCTCTAGGAAAAGGGCCTCTGACAATGCCATAATTGTGCAAGAGTATTGAACCACTTTTGAAGAATGAAAGGGAAGAAAACAAATACGATCCTAAAAATTGATCTTGAAAAATCCTTTGGTAGGATTGAGTGGTCTTTCATCGACAATACCTTGGAGTACTTCAACTTGCCCCTTAATCTATCCAAATTAATCATGTCCTACATCAGTACTTCCTCCATCTCTTTCTTTGTTAATGGCTCTACACTGAATATTTCACCCCTAGGAAAAACATTAGACAGGGTGACCCCGTTTCTCCTTATATCTTCATTCTATGTATGAAAAGGCTTTACAGAAATATATATGAAGTTGTGAGGGAAAAGACTTGGGACTCCATTGGAATCTCCATCTCTGGACCCAAGTTATCCCATCTCTTCTTTGCGGATGACCTCACTCTTTCCATGAGGACTGACAGTAAAAATTGTGACACTGTCAACAAAATTCCCCAGGATTTCAGTAATGCCTCTAGTGAGAAGCTTAACAATGCTAAATCCAAAGTGTTTTTCTCTAGCAACACTGGGAACAACACTAGGGAAATCTATTCTGAAATGCTCAACATCCAGACCACTACCTTGTTGGGAAATACCTTGGATTCCCTATCTTGAATTTTAGACCTACCTATAGTGACTTTCAATTTATCATTGACAACATGCAAGCTAAGTTAGCTGATTGTAAGACTAAATTCCTAAATATGGCTGACAGAACAATGTTGGCAAAAACTTCCCTAGCTAGTAACCCCTCACATGTCATGCAGGTCACCAATCTCCCTAGTAAAACCTTAAAAAAAATTAACAAGATTCAAAGGAACTTTATTTGGGGGACTAGTGGTGAGAAAAGGAAAATTCACCTAATTAGCTGGGAGACTGTCACTAAACAAAAGCATAAAGGGGGCCTAAGAGTAAAAAGGAGTACTCTAAGGAACAAGGTTATTCATGCAGGGTTGGCATGGAGAATGTATAAAAACATCCAAGCACTCTAGTCAAGAGTTGCGTAGTACAAATATATTGCAACAACTAAACACCCAACATAAATCATGAAAATGGATCCAAAACACGGCAATGCATTAGGCAAGGCTAGGACATTTGCTATAAAGCTACCAGGTGAATAGTCAATAAAAATGACAAATTCAAGCTACTGGAGGATAAATGGATCCCAGAATATAGAACCATACGGGAGAAATTCATTGGACCTTTGAATGAGAAAAACTAGGGGATGAAAATCAACTCTTTGATTTCAAGTGGCAAATGGAGACTAGAGAAACTGGACATCCCACTTACGGAGGATCAAGCTAACATAATCATGGATAGCTTCCTCCCAAACACTAATATAAAGAAGGATCACCTCATTCGTGAGTAGACACCATGATAAACAAGGGGCAATCCCTAACGCCAATTACTCCTAGATTTGGAAAATAAAAGCCCTGAACAAGATCAGGACCTTCATTTGGCTTTTATCCCATGGGAGACTCCCCACTAGCAACCATATCAACAACATTGGCCTGAATATTGACCATGTATGCAAGTTTTGTGACAGCGGCAGGGAAAATATTGATCATATCTTCTTCTACCATAGTGGAGCCACCCATTTTTGGAGAAAGCTGGTCAGGCACAACACCAAAATATGGAGCATAAACTATTCCATGCTAAATACTACTAACTGGTTCACAAACTAGAATCACCTCAAAGAGAAACCCTTCAATAAATGATTGTCTTGGGACGCTATCATCCCATTCATTCTATGGAACATTTGGATCAGTAGGAACGGTAATCATTTTAATAATAAGAAGAATCATAATCCTATTGATCTTATTATTACCCAGGCCACTGAGTTTCGTTTTCTAGATCTGAAGGCAGCCAAAATTTTTTCCATGAAAGTCCCTATTCATATTCGTTGACACCTACCACCACAAAATTCTTACAAGCTCAACATTAACGGGGCTGCCACAACCAATCCTGGTCAGGCAGGAATTGGGAGAGTGATCAGGGACCATGACTACAACTGGATCATTGCATTTGTCAAAACATGCCATCACACTTCAGGAATCTAAGCTGAACTTCTTGCAATCTTGTATAGTCTGAGACTAGCTGAGAACAAAAATCTCAGTTCACTTGAAATAAACTCAGACTCATCCCAAACAATTTGTATGATTAACAATGACTGTCAAGTTTTTAATAATATTATCTCGAAATACAAGTACTCAATGAGGAAATTGAAAATTTCAACCATCAGTCATTTGTATAGGGAAGAAAATAGAGTAGAAGACGAGATGGATAAGGAAGGAGCAAGACACTTTTTTTTTTTTTGATGAAACAACCCTTTTGGAAGTTCCCTTAGTGTATGTCACAAGAGTTGTGTAGGCAGACACTCTAGAAACTACTATTGTTAGAAAAATCAAGCTATGTAATATTAATAATATTAACCAACGAATGGCACAAGACAATGTAACGGGCCTTGTCCAAAATAATATTTCCTTACCAGCACAAATTTAATATAATTAAATCCTTCTGTTATCAAAAAAAGTTCTACACGAATTCTCTTATGCTGCTTGTTATCATGATAAATTGATCATTGTATCAATTAAGGTTAAAATTGTATTCCCTAATATTTTGGAACATATAAAAAGGAGAATATTGCACGTTCATGGGCCATGTGGACCATTTACAATTATATGATTTTAATAATTGTATATATGATATGATTGCATGTGCTTTGCTATCAACTTACAATTGATTTTTGTAAGGTTATTTGCTCGAATTGTTAAAATTAAAAGCACAGTTCTCAAACTATAAATTTATATAAAAAAAATTTGATGATTATTATATCATCTTCTAATTATATGTGGATGATATGCTGATTGTGGGCAGAAATTAATGCTTTCAAATTGACGAGTTACAGAAAGACTTGTGTAAGTCTTTTGCTATGAAAGACTTGAATCATGCTTAATAAATTTTGAGCACGAGTATAACCATCTCAGAGATGAAAGGAAGCTTTATTTTCCACAAAAAATAGTATATTGAACATGTACTAAAGTGCGTCAACATGAAGAATGCTAAACGTTTTAGCACACCTTTTGTTGGTCATATGAAGTTGAGCAAAATGATCTGATAACAAGGGATGAAATAAAGAGCATGGTCAGAGTTTCATATTCTTCCATCTTTGAAAGTTTAATTATACAATGATTGTACTAGACCTGATATTTATCATATAATTGGCGTTGTCAATAGATTTGTTAAAATTTCTGAAAGAAAACATTGGAAAGCTGTCAAATGGATAATGAGATACGTCTTTTTAATTTTGGTGCATATGATCCAATCTTGAAAGGTTATACATATGTTGATATGACATGTGACCTTGATAACATAAAATTTGTTACTAGATATTTTTTTTTATATTTTCAAATGTCATTTTCAATATTTTTAACTTATCACAAAAAACCAATGATGCGGTTTTTTTCTTGTTTTTTTTTTCAATTTAAAGAAAGAATTATGACTAGTTATTTACCCAATAGAAAAATAACTATCATAAATGTAATTAAATTTGATTTAATATTATTTATATTAAATTGTGTATTATTGAATAAGTCAAGCATTATATTAAAGTATAGAAAAATTTGACGATATACATTATTAATGTGAAGTTTAATTACCCTTCATTGATAAAATTATATTAAATGAAAAATAAATAAATTTTACTTGTAAATCCAATTGATATTTTTTATAAGCATTAAAAATGACATAATTTCTCTATATATATTAAGTTATTAAATGATATTTATTTGCAAATATATAATTACGTATGTTAAAATATAATTATTAAAATATAAATTTAAATTATAAATACCACAAATACCTAATAAGATATACTATCAATTATTGATTATAACTTTCTTGCACTTTAAACTTATAAATTTATTTATATTTTCAATTATTTATTTATAAAAACTTTGTAAGTATAATTTAAACTTTGTCTATGTTTAATATGCTTAGTTATAGACATTATATCATAGGAAGTGTAAGTATAAAATTTTCATAAATGTTGGGTGGTAGTGATTTATTTTAAATATATAAATAATTGTCATGTTTCACTTTTTAAGAGTCAAATTACATGAACTTTAGCCAATGTTTAAGATATATTTTACTACCATATTGATATGAGATGAATTAAGAGTACTTTTGTAGAATTTATGAATATCTAAATGGTATTTTAATTACTAAATTTGAATTAATTAAATTTTGCTTTAAAAATTAATCAAATTGGAGAAAGACACAAAAAAATTAGTGTAGTGTCATGGTATCTTTTGTACCACATCGAAAAAAGACACCAAAAATTTAGCATTTATAATGCTATGACTTAGAATATTGGTAGATGGAACTTCAAGGAGCAACTATAAATGAGTAGGCATGGAATCTCATGGGGAGTTGGCATTAGGAGGGCAATTAAATTGAATCTCATGGGGGATTGGGCACTTATGAAATTGTGCAATGGGTGGGTAGTTGTGTGAGAAATATGGATAGGTAAGGTATATATATATGTCTAGGGGGTTCAATGAATAATAAAATAAATAAATAGGAGATAATAATTAATATTGTTTAAAGAAATTTACTTGAATATCTTCTTGCGGCTTTACTTGCGAATAAATTGGTAAGAAAATTTATTTTTATCTTTTGTATTTTTTGCAAGAAAATTCGCAAGTAATTTACCTGCGGAATTTAAATCCCTAGGTAAATTAGTTGGGGATTTTGAAATTCGCAGGAAATAATTACCTACGAAGGTTTTACCTTCGAATTCTTTTTTATAGGAAACTCCGCAAAAAACTTATTTTCCTGCGAATTTTCATACATAATCCCCAGAAAAATGTTCATGTAATTCACACTTTTCTTGTAGTGAGAGACTATTTCATGGAAATCAAAGTTGCAGAAGTGTGTCGCATTATCTACAACTGAAGTGGAGTATATTACAACTACTAAAGCTGGCAATGAGATGACATGTCTCAAGAGATTTCTTCAAAAACTTAATTTGCAACATATCGAGTATGTTGCCTACTGTGATAGTCTAAGTGCAATAAATTAGAGTAAAAAATCTATGTACCATGCAAGAAAATACCACAAAAATGGAAGATATCATTGGATTCTTAAGAAAGTGTCGAGTGAATATTTTTTATTTCACGCCAAAAAGATTCACACAAGTAAAAGTTCTGCGAATATGTTGATCAATGTGACATTAAAAGACAAATTTAACCTGTGTAAAGGACTTATTGACATTAGCTTTCTCTAAGTACAAAAATACCTTCTTCAATTGTAGGAGATTGGAGGGAGAAATTTGTGGGGTCATCTCATGGCTCAAAAATCTTCATTTGCTGCAAGTTTGCAAAAAATGTCAAGAAATCTTGATTTGGTAAATCTCACATTTAATGTGTTCATAGTGAACACTTTGAATGTTTGTTTTTCATTGATGTCACTAATAACATCAATATAGATAAATTTTCCTTATAAATATAGTACTTATGCTCATTTTTAAATATAGTCATAGAGAAAAAAAAATATATAGAAAGAGTTGTGAGGTATACTATAAACTATATAATAGTTTGTGAAGAAAAATAGAGTGTGTAAACAATATATTTTAGTGAAGTGATGAAAAATCAAAAGTGGGTTATTTTATTTGAGTGTGTAGTAATCATTTAGAGTACTGCACTTGTGATTACACTGTGTAATATTTCTTACTATAGAGACATCAATTGCTCCTCTTGGCCTCTGATTTTTTCCTTGTTCAAAAGAGTTTTCACGTAAAATTTTGGTGTCACTATTTCCCCATTATTTTCCTATGTCGAATGACTTGTGTTACTCGTTTTCCCAACACTAAACTGACCAAAGCATTAACAATACAAGATCATTTTGTAATTTCAACTAAAAGTATCTTAACACTATTATTATCTTCCGCTCCTATTGAATCAACATGCCTTATGTAACTCTTTGCGTCCTCCTTCACTCTTCAAGTCATTCAGCATCAATCATATGTACAAAGGAGTTAGATTTTTGTTAAGGGTCTAAATTTTCATGAATATTGTCGGATTTAACAAGAAAGAAATAGAGGTGTATTCAGGATTTCAGAAAGATGAGTGCACTATTACGAAAAGATGTATCTAAGATATAACTTTGACCAATTTGACCTTTAAGTTTTTAACACTGAACCGTTAAATTTTAAAAATTATAGGTCTAAATATATAGTACTACTAGTTTCAAATTTTAATATACACATTTAATTTAATTATATAAAATTTTAAAGAGCTAAATATTTTTAGGAATTTTCAATGTAATACACTTGAAAATTTTGAAAGATTAAAGAAAAAAAATAAAAGAAAAATTAATTGAAATGCCAAAAGTGTTACCGATAACCACTTTGAGAGGTGTTGCTCAAAAGACAAAGATAGATATAAGATTTAAATTTTTGTCCTCACCTAGAGAGGTACAATCCAGTGGCAGAACTAGAAATTTCACGAAGAATGTCCAAAAATTACACAAGTATTTTTTTTTTGGACCAATGAGTACTAAAAAAAATTACTTATTCTTTTCAAAATTTGAAGAAGGAAAAAAGGCTTTAAATGCTGCAACATGTGAGATTCCAAGTCGCGACCACAGCCTGAATTTTCAATGCGCGCTAGAAACCACTAGGCTACAACACTTCAATGTTTCAAGAATGTCTAGAATATGTTATTTAACCATTTAGTGTATTATTTTACTTGTATATACGGTATAATTTTTCGACGAATGGTGTCCGCCTGAACACCCTGAGTATACTGTAGCTCCGCCATTGAGGTGCACCCAACTATCATTGTATGATTAAATGATACTTTGAACATGAGTTCACACATCTATATTTAAATATTTTTAAAGAAATATAATACTAATATATATGATTTAGAAAGGGAAGCATGCATTCGCGTGAAACCACGAAACCCCTCTAGATACGCCCTTCAAAGAAAGGAAGCTTAGAAGTTTGTAAAAGCTTTGGCATGAAGTTACAACATACTTGATATATTTTGCTACATGAACTCCTATTAAGTGTTTTCTTTTCTTTTTTTCTTTTTTTTTCCATTGGAACACTTCGAATTTGTAAGCAAAAAAAAAAAACACGTTGGATATTTAGGAACAAAAAAATGATGAGTGTTTAAGTAAAAATAAGATTTTTTGGGATTTTGCATAAAATTAGGAAGAGATAAATTATAAAATATAGGCATAGAATTGAGAGTAATCCATAAATGAAGGAAAGAAAAATGAAAATAAACAATGAGGGAAAGGAAAAAAAAAGATTAATTTAAGAGTGTTTAGTTATTGGTGCCATAAAATTAGACACACACAATGGAGACATTTTCGATTCTTCTCATATTAAGCAAACAATTCGGTGGTTGTTACATAATATTTTCTTGTACTCATGATCTAAAAATCACTTAGAATAAAAAATAAAAAATTGAAAATTGAAAATATATAACCCAAGTATAGGGAAAGAGAAGAATTAAAGAGGGAACTTTGAGATATGATGAATGTTTAGCAAGTTGAAATTATTGAAAAAGGATAAAATGTGGCTCCCAAATAATAAGGGAAACCCTGGAAGCAAAAAGGGTAATGGAAATGGGACAGGAGTAGTTGCACTTGCTATTGATAAAGATAAAGGAAGCCAATATGCAATAAAATGGGCTACTGATAATTTGGTTAAGAGAGGACAAACTCTTGTTCTTATTCATGTTGTCACCAAGCCTATTGCTTCACAATGTATGCTTCTTCCCATTATAATATATATAGTGTACATGAATGAGTTTGAATTCCTAATGATGTTATGAAAATATACAGATGGAAACTGTGGTGGTGTTCATGTTGTAGATGGAAATTTATCTGCACACGGCCAAAACCTTGAGAATCAAACCAAAAAATTGTTTCTTTCTTTCCATTGCTTTTGTACACGTAAAGATGTAAGCACTCTTTTCAATCACATTTTCATCAACAATATCAATTTTTTTCTTCTTCATGATCTGTTTTTTGTTTTGAACAGATTCGTTGCTTGGATGTTATACTTGAAGATGCAGATGTACCAAAAGCACTAACAGAATATTTATCTAGTGCTGCCATTCAAAATTTGGTTCTTGGAGCATCTAGGCATGGCTTTATCAGGTCACATCTTTTAACATTAACCAACTCCCAAATACATAATGCATCAGTAGCGAAGTCAGAAATATCATGTCCCATATTGCATTTGTTGAATGTTTGGTTGGTTAAAGATGTAATATAAAGACTCATAACACAAGTATCTGTGACAGACGGTTGAAGGTTACAGATATACCAAGCAGTGTATCAAAGGGAGCACCAGATTTCAGTACTGTTTATGTCATCTCAAAGTCAAAGATCTCTTCTGTGAAAAATGCTTCTCGCCCGGCCCCTATGGCATCGCCTCTTTATAAACAAATACAGCAATTGGAAGAACATGTTCATAGTGGTGGTTTTACCCCTACTGCAACTAACAGGGCCATCCAAAGTATGACATCCATATTTTTTTCCTGCTTTTTTCTTAAACATCAACACATTTTTGTTTAACTTACCTTGTCAAGTAACTACATGTGCAGTTGGATCAGTCGGTGACAGGTCTCAGCGACGATCATTTGTAACTGATGACAGCAGAAAAATTGGGTAAGTTTAAAGACCTGTTATTGCTATTGCTACACCTATTTGAACATGTTTATTGATCCAATTACTAGTAATCAAAAGTATAATATCAACTAGGAGGATGAACCTCGAAGAAGAAGATAGCTATATCAGGGCAATTCCGAGATAGAAGCTAAGAAAGAACAGAATAAAAGAGAGAAGAAGAGAATTATCATATATCATTCAATGCCTTAACAATTGTATTACATCTCTATTTATAGAATTGAATTGGAAGCTAAAGCTAGAAGCTAACAAAATAACTGCTCTAACAAATAGTGAACAGTAATAATTGTTTTGGTGACTAATGAACAGTAATAACTACTTTTTAATATTCCTAATCATCTAAGCATTGTATCAATACCCCCCAATGGAAACCACCCTTGTCCTCAAGGGTGAAATGCAGGGAACCTGTGCTGCAGCTCATATAGGAACTCCCAAGTAGCCCGAGAAGCATCCAAGCCAGACCATTGAACCAAGACTTGACACACAGCCTTATTACCCTTTTTGACCATCCTTCTCTCCAATATAGACTCAGGAATGGGACAATAAGGACTTGAAAGATGTAAAACAGGGGGATGATTAATGACTTTAGGCACCTCATAACACCTTTTAAGCTGGGAAACATGAAACACAGGATGAATAAGGACATCAGCAGGTAAAAGCAACTTGTAAGGTAATACACCAACTCTAGAAAGGACCAAAATACTTTGCAGCAAGCTTGTTGAAAGGCCTAGAAGCCACTGAAATCTGTTTGTAAGGTTGCAACTTCAAGTAAAACCAATCACCCTCCATAAATTGCCTATCAGACCTGTGTTTGTTAGCTTTATCTCTCATGCTTTGTTGTGCTCTGGCTAAATGGAACTTAAACAGTGCTATCACAACCTCCCTAGCCTCCAGGGATCTATCAACCATGTCATTAGAAGACTCACCAGCTAAGTAAGACAAATGTATTGGTGGTTTTTGACCATACAGGACTTCAAAAGGTGTACATTTCAAAGTAGAGTGGTATGTAGTGTTGTACCACCATTCAGCAAGTGGTAGTTGAGTAGCCCAAGTATGAGGAATATCAGAGCAAAAACAACTCAAATATGTCTCCAGGGTTCTGTTAAGAACCTCTGTTTAACCATCAGTTTGGGGATGGTATGCTGTCGATTTATGTAGTAAGACCCCCTGTAATGTAAATAACTCTTGCCAAAAAAGAACTCAAGAAAATGGGATCCCTGTCCCTTACTATAGAAGCTGGCATACCATGCAATTTGAAAACATTGTCCAAAAAACACTAAGCTACAGATTCAGCAGTGTAAGGGTGTGCAATAGCAATGAAGCGACCAGACTTACTGAATCTATCCACCACTACTAAAATGACATCCTTCCCTTTTGATTTAGGGAGACCTTCAATGAAATCTAAACTTATATCAATCCATACACCATCAGGAATAGGTAATGGTTGAAGTAGTCCAGGGTAAGTTGTTGCATCATACTTATGCCTTTGACAAATATCACATTTTTGAATAAAAATCCTAATGTCAGCTGCCAATGACTTCCAGTAGAAGAGGGATTGTAGCCTCTTAATAGTTGCATCCATGTCTGCATGACCACCTTGTGGTGTTGAATGCCACAACTGAATAATGGTTTGTCTTAACTGCAAATCAGACCCTACTACTAGCCTGCCTTTCCACCTTAGCTGAGAACCAATCCAAGTATAGAATTTATAAGGCTTTGCTTGTAACTTAAGAATAACAGCTTGCAACTCAGCATCAGTTGTCCATGTTAGGCTAATTCTCTCCAAAAGTGTATCATTAGGAGTTAAGAGTGAAATAGCCAACAACTCAGCACTTTGATCTCTTGACAAGGCATCAGCAGCCTTATTGACAGTCCCTTTCTTGAACTCAATAGTAAAATCAAAGGCCATCAATTTAGAAATACCAGCAACCTGAAAATCAGTGTGAATACTTTGTTCAAGGAGGTGTTTTAGTGCCTTTTGATCAGTTCTCACAGTGAAATGTCTTCCTAAAAGATAATGAGACCACTTAGTAACTGCAAATATGATGGCTAACAGCTCCTTGTCATATACACACATAGCCTGATGTCTAGGTGCCAATGACTTACTGATATAGGCAATTGGATGCCCTTGCTGCATCAAGACAACCCCAATTCCTGAACCACTTGCATCAGCCTCAATGAATGGTTTATCATAGTCTGGTAATGCTAAGACAGGTGCAGTCACTAGTGCATCTTTGAGAACATGAAAAGCTGTAGTAGCACCCTCATTCCACACAAACTTATCCTTCTTTAATAATTCAGTGAGAGGTTTAGCAATGGATCCAAAATTCAGAATAAACCTCCTATAATATCCTGTTAAACCAAGAAACCCTCTCACTTGTTTGATATTTGTAGGGAAAGACCAAGCTTGTACTGCAGAAATCTTCTTAGGATCAGTAGCTACCCCTTTAGCACTAATAAAATGACCTAGGTACTCTACCTCAGGTACCCCAAAAGCACACTTAGAACCTTTGGCAAACAGCTGGTGTTGCTTCATCAAATCAAACACAGCTTGTAAATGGTGCACATGAGCTGACATATCTTTGTTGTACACCAATATATCATCAAAAAAGACCAGTACTGACCTCCTAAGGAGTGGTTTAAATACAACATTCATAAAACTCTAAAATGAAGAAGGTGCATTTGTAAGGCCAAATGGCATAACCAAAAACTCATAGTGTCATTCATGGGTTTTAAAAGCTGTCTTATAGGTATCTGGTTCTTTCATCCTTAATTGGTGGTAACCAGCTCTAAGATCAATCTTAGAGAACACTTCAGCTCCTCCAGTTCATGTAACAAATCCTCAATGATAGGAATAGGAAACTTGTCCTTTACTGTCAGTTTATTGAGATCTCTATAGTCTACACAAAGCCTCCAACTCCCATCTTCCTTCCAACAAGGACTACAGGTGAGGCATAGGGACTAGAACTAGGTTGTATCACACCTTGATCTAGCATTTCCTGTACTAGCTTCTCAATAATATCTTTCTTCATTCCAGGATATCTATAAGGCCTTTTGTTAACAGGAGTAGCTGAGTCAATGAGTGGTATTTTGTGATCAAAGATGCCTCTATGAGGGGGAATGTAGTAGGCATATCAAAGAGGTATTTGTATTGTTCCATTAAAACAGTTAAGATAGGATGAATATCAGTACCTTGAGTTACTTGTATACTGTTGCATTGCCCAGCAGAGTTTGCATTTGTCACCAAGGTAAGCATGAAGACCTGAACTGATTCAGCACTCTTTTTGTTCAAGGATTGGGCCTTGGTGGTCTTGATCTGGCTACTGGCTCCCCTTAAAACATGTTTTCTCCCCATGTGCACAAACTCAATAGTTCTATTTCTGAAATCAAACAAAATTCTACCCAAAGTGTTTAACCACTGCACACCCAACACTATGTCAACATTCCCTAATGGTAGTAGTAGGAAATCAGAAGAAAAAGTTGTACCCTGCAGTAACCACTTCAGATTTTTACACACTGCAGCAGTTTGAACCTTCCTACCATCAGCCACACTTACTGATTGTTCATGTATAGGCAAAGCTTTACAACCTAACTTCCTTGCCATTGACTCATCAATGAAATTATGAGTACTACCTGTATCAATAAGCACCTGTAAGGTTTGTTTTTCATGGTATCCAGTTACTCTAATTGTTTGATACCCTGTACTTCCAGTAAATGCTTGTAAGGAAATTGTCATGCACTCATCCACTTCTAACACTTCTTCCTCCATGATTACCTCCCCATCTTCCAGAACTTCAACCAAATACAACTGTTTCTTGGATTTACAAACATGCCCAGGCATATACTTCTCATCACACAAGAAACACAGTCTTTTAGCCCTTTTCTCATCCATCTCAGCAGCAGTCAATAACCTTCTACCAGTATTACCATTATTGAACCTGTTAGCATTTGGTTCATAAGGTTTCTTGACAGTTGTGCTAGAGAAAGTAGGTTTTTGTACACCCTGAAACCTAGATGGAGTAGGGAGAAGACCACTTTGATTCCTGCTAGTTCTAATTCCCCAAGACTTAGCCTGAGCATCAAAAACCTCTTCCTGCAACTTAGCTAACTTGTAGGCTTGCATTAAGGTTTTGGG
>JAJONR010009182.1:0-17281 GCA_029582245.1 Solanum etuberosum
CTCTTCAAATTTGAGTTAAATCTTCAAGCTGAAATGCTCCTTGAAACACAAGCTTAAACTCTATGTCACTTAAATCTTCAAGTTTGAGTTAAATCTTCAAGTTGAAATTCTCCTTGAAACACGAGCTTAAACTGTATGTCACAAAACTCTTCAAATTTGAGTTAAATCTTCAAGTTGAAATGCTCCTTGAAACGCGAGCTTAAACTGCATGTCACAAAGCTCTTCAAATTTGAGTTAAATCTACTCCTTGAAACACGAGCTTAAACTATATGTCATAAAGCTCTTCAAATTTGAGTTAAATCTTTAAGTTGAAATGCTCTTTAAAACACGAGCTTAAACTGTATGTCACAAAGCTATTCAAATTAGAGTTAAATAATCAAGTAAAAATACTCCTTAAGGTACGAGCCTAAACTGCATCTCACTCTTGGTCCGCAAGAATATAAACTGTGTACGACACAAAAAAAAGCACTCTCCCAGAACTACTTTGTGACTTGATCCTCTTCACTGAGGTACGTAGGCGCTTAGAATATATCCTAAGTTCAGTTGCATGAGTGTAAAAAAAAAACACATGTTCCCATTTGATCTGTCACATGAAAGTTAAAGCTATGAGCAATCTTTTATCAAACTTCAAACTTGCACCAAATGGTGGTGACTCAATTGGGGAAAACCCCTATGAATAAAAGTTGTTTCAAGATGAAGTCTTCAAAATCTCCAAGTATGTAAGTTGAAGTCTTCAAATTCTTCAAGTCTGTAAGTTGAAGAGTCTGCAAGTTGAAGTCTTCAAATTCTTCAAGCCTAGTCTTTGAAAGATAAAATATCTCGACAAGACTTGAAGAAGGGAGCATTTGTAATCATTTAAAATTTATTAAATATAAATTTATTAAATGATTCGGATTATATTAAATTCATGAATATATTAGTCCAAATAAATATGATGGATTAATATAATTGAGTTAATTATTTAAATTCAATAAATATGGATTTAATTAAAAGCCCGCTCCATAAAGCTCATATGCCCTGTCACTTAAATCTGATTGGCCGAAGGAAATCCTATTTCAATCACAACTCCTCTGTTTTAAAACTATAAATAGGGCCTTCATAATTCAGAAAAGAAAACCAAGAATTCTAACAAGAAGCTAGAGAAAGCTCGTGGATTAAAAGCCACAAATTTCTCTACAAGTTCAAAAATTCGAACAAGAAGCTAGAGAAAGCTTGTGGATCAAAAGCCGCAATTTCTCTACAAGCTGCAAGTCCAAGAATTCGAGAATTCAAGAATTCAAGTGTTCAAGTTCAAGATTTGAAGAAGTCAAGATCAAGTTCAAGAACGATCAATATCAAGACCACCGGATTCAAGATCAAGCTCGAAGTCAAGATTCAAGATAAAGTTCAAGTCAAGATCAAGTTCGAGATCAAGATCAAGATCAAGATAAAGATAAAGTTAAAGTCCAAGTTCATCAAAGATTCAAGAACAAGCTCAAGAGCCCTTGAATTTATATTCGAAAAGGCGAATTCAGATTAATCATAGAGATTGTAACACTCACACTTTGAAATAATAAAATGATTGTTGCATAATTTTTCGTTCTTGATTATTGTTATCTCGACGCGAATTTTATTGTCTATAGTATTATACTAACACATTACACATGTAGAAATATTTATGCAAAATAAAGTACTACAAACAACTCCTTTTGTTAATCAATTACAATTCAAATACATTTCAATCAAAATAGAGTTAGCAAAGTTTTAACTTCTAAACATTTAATTTACACTAATACTAGGTTGCATATTTGTTAGTATTTTAATAAGATATATATGTTATTTATGTAACTATATACTTCGATATGGTATTCAGTATTTCGATATGTTATTTCTAAATATCAAATACCGATATGTTATTTCTAAATACCAAATACCGTACCGAATACCAAAAAAATTAAAAATATATACCATATACCACACCAAATACCATAATACCAAAACCACAATATTAAATTTTTTAATATAATATAATATTTCGATATATACCATATCATGTCCACCCCGACATTACATACTATATTCGAAGTTAAATTTAAGTCTTCTTGATCCCGTACTCGGAGGGTCATATATTTACTAAAAAAATGCCTTCTTGTTCACTGTAAGACTGATATTTTATTCTTCATAATGAGATACCTTTTTTTCTTTGTACTTTTTATCAAATGTATTAACTTTGAGTCCTCTTTATGTCTAGTCCTCTTTTATTATTTTGGGGTGGGACCATTTAAAGCAAAAGACTAAAACAAGTAAACAAAAAGAAAAACGAATCTCAGCATATATATAGAGAGAGAATGAATTCATATGCCTCTTAATTTTACGATTTAGAATTGTCTTGTTGTGAGCAGATTTGCCTTTTTTAAAATAAAATAAAATAATGGAGTCTCATTTTTTTTTAAAGAAAAAATAATTTTTCTTTTTACATACTTAATATTTATATACTTTGAATGATACTACATAGTACATAGTAATACATTGTGGTATCAAATTTTAGAATAATTAATCAAATTTAACATTTTTAATTTAATATTGAGTACATTTCTACTAATTACCCCGCTTTCCAAAATAAAGATCAAGGATAAGAGAATTACAAAATGCGAAATCGAAATATTTCCAATTAAATAAATTTTTAAATAAATAATCAAATAAGCTATTAAAATTCTTCGATCAGATCAGGAAGATATTGGTAAAAATGCTAATTTGAAGATTTTTTTTGCAAACAATATGAAAAGGACAAAAGCGATAGTGACAAGTCCCACATGTGAAGATGTGGACTGAAATCAATTATTTTTAGGGGGAAAAGATGCAGTGTGAAATGCGTAATTGGATGTAAATTTTCTTATAAGTAAAGAAATAATATTTTGTTCCCACTGCTTTTAACATAATGTTTTCACATTAACTAGACTCCTTTATTTGCCGGTCGTCAAACAAAAAATATCATATAATAGGGTAAGAAAAAATCACATCTTGATCGTCGTCATCAGCAATTTTCCCAAGTTACGTACACACACATGGGAGTTAGTTAGGGTTAGTATATTGTTTGATTATTACTCTCGTTTGGTAGTTGATTCGGAGATGAATAATATAAATATTAAATTTTGTATACGTAATATTATAGGAGGTAAGTAATTCATATATAAAATTAATATAATATTTGATTTGTAATTTAGAAATCCGCATAATTAATATATGTATAAGGTCTGAGAGTAATTATGTATAAATGATGGAATAAGTAATACACAAACAACTAAACTTCTCATAACTATTTCTTCATAACATAATACATAAATTTTCTCATAACTAATTCATGTATTATTAAAAGATCTGAATAACTCTAATCAACTACCAAAACGACTCTATGGTAGATAGTAAAAATGCAATTCAAAATTAATTGTATTTTTCATAGAGCTTGTGTGGCGAAACTTAAAATATTTGTTTACTATATTGAAGCTGTAATAATTTGCGTTTTTTACCTACAATTTGAGAGCCACTTTTATTATTATTAAAAAATAATTTATGTTTTGACCAATTTTTTAGAAAAGTGATTTAATTTATACTTTAAATAATTACAAAAACGACATGTACAGTTTTTACTTTACTATAACTATTAATATCCTATCAAAATCATTTTTTTTATTTTTAGGACAACAAAGTCGTTCAATTATAGCCTTTTAACCCAAAAAATACAAAATACATATTTAACGTATCAATATCATATTCAAACCTTATTTACTAATAATAAAAATATGAGGAAGCGAAAGTGTATCTATAACTAAGAAAGGTCACTATGAATAGCAAAGTCACAATTTATTTAAAGTGAAAAATATGTTAATCTTTTGATCTTCTGTTATCATTTCAAAAAAATATTTATTTATTTCTCATTCACACTTTTTTTTAAAATCCAACAAATATGATAGGACATGTCAAATATGCATCTTGTATTTTCTGAGATTAAAAACAATAATTGAGTGGTTTACTGTTCTTAAAATAATAAAAAAAATTAACTTTAATAGACTTAAGTGACTTTGTTATCCCCAGAAATAACTTTTAATAGAATGTTCACATAAGTTGAGTGAGAATTTAACTCTCTTTGATGTGAGATTTCATTCATAATTATCACTAACTAACTAGGGAACTTGTTAAACTTGTAAAAATAATTTCTTTTAATATTTGACAAATCATGTAAAAGCTTAAAAAAATTGAGAAACTATGTAAACTATGCATTGCCTCAATAACTTATTTTGAATTGGAGAAAGTAACATTTGTTCTTAAATATAATTTTCTTCTTAATATTGATTTATTTCTTTTATAATAAATAAATGATTAATCATTGAATTTTTTATTCAATTGCAAAACCTTCAACTTCATATATCATGTATATCTTACTTATTCTCAAGAATCTTATCAATATAAGAGTTCTCTAAAATTATTTTGGGGAAATGATAGTTTTAGTCCCTATATTATTAGCTTATTGTGATTTTGATCCTCGTATTATTATACTAAATACATTTAACCTTTAATTACGAGTAATTTTAGTCCTTATACATAACTTAAAATTAATACCGTTAACTTTCTATATTTTTAAGAAATAAAAAAGAAAATTTCTTTTGATCAAAACTAAAATAATAAAAAAAAATCTAAGCAATAATGTCACCAAATTTCTTCTTTACGTCTCTTTTCTTCTAATCTACAAAAAATTTGAAGCCAAACACTCAAATATTAATAGACGAACAAAACAAAAAAATAAAATCACACAACATCTCCAATTAGCGGATTCAATATCCATTTTTTTATTTCAATATCCATTTTTTCGCCCGGTGTTCGACGCTCGTATTGGAGCTCTGACTAAATTTGAGTTCCGCATTGCTTGACACATTTGGGGGTGACGCTTCCAACAAGATATTATTCATACCCAAAGCTTGAACACGAGACCTCTGATTAACGGTTGAGAAATTTTATCACTGCACCAAAATCTACATTGATGAATATGCATATTATGATGTTAATGGCAGCCAATGCAAGGACAATATAATTTTGTTATCCCGAGGTAATGGATATATATATACTAATAATCACAACTTTCCCATTTGTTCTTATTTCAAAACTTTTACAAGTTTTTTTAAAAAAAAACTGTGATCAATTTTTTTTAAAATATTAACTTAGAAAATTTTAAAAATTAAATGATGGCAACAGATTTCAGAGTTGGAAATTGTTTAAGAATAATAAAAAGAAGAGCCAAAAGTTAACGATGTTAACATTAAGTTAGGTATAAGGACTAAAATTACACATTTTATTAATTAAAGGTTAAATATATTTAGTCTAATAATACAAGGATCAAAACCATGGAAAGGTAACAACAAAAGGACTAAAATAATTATTTCCCCAATTATTTTTCATAACGATAGTAATTGTAATACATAAACCGGAGATGTAAAATTTAAGTCATCATAACTGACTTACGTTTTAAAAATATACTTACAAATCAGTATCACCACAATTTGTAAGTGATTATTGCTAATACTTTTCCAAGAAGAGAAAATATATATCATAATTTATGTGACACACTTTACTTTTTGTTCAGTCTCAAAGAATGTCACCTTCCTATAATTGAAAACAATGCGTGTAACTGATAGTGAGCCTTCATGAGCCTCTTAATTTGATAGTAAATTTTTGCCTGAGCACCTGCACATTCATATTGATAGAAGAAATAAGAAAAAAATCCAAATAAATCAGAAAAAAGATAAATGTCAATGCTGATCAGTATTTTATTATTCAACTTTATATATATATATAGAGATATAAATTTTTGTCTTGATATATGTAACTCAATGCAATTACGATAAGTTGATGTATATATTCATAGTTAATGAGACGTGATTCTATCTATAATATGTGACTTGAATATTTTGAATTCTACTTTTTCGTAGTCATCAAAAATTTCACGTTATTTTTTTTTTAATAATAATTAATTTTAACGTCGATCTAATATTATGTGTGTATCAATGTCATTATTCATAATTCTAATCACTTCAAAACCATACCCTTAAATTAATGCTTGATTATTGCATTTCTCACTGTGTATATATAGGCTTCATGTCAGAGGTGGACCCATGTTGACCAGCGGGTGCATTAATTTCAGGAAAAAAAATTACAATATTATTAATTATACATTGAAATTTTTTCTTATTTCTCATACGTGTGACACGGAATCAAATTTCAAATGTAATTTTAAGTGCAGAAATTATATTTGGCATATATATTTGTGTTTTGTCACTGTTTACATCCAACGATTTAGTGGTAGAGTTAGAAATTCTACAAAGAGTGTATAAAAATTACATAAATACATTTTTTATGAACGAATGAGTGTATTAAAAAAAATTAAAATTAAACTATGTAATATTAATAATTAATATTTTTATAAATAAATGTACTCAAAATTAAAATCAAACTGCATAATATTTAAATGCAATGTTCATATTTAATTTAATCATTTCGTGTATCATTTTATTTATATATATAATATTACTTTTATTGGACACTCTCGCAACAACGTAGCTCCACCCCCGAAGTGATCAGTCCGATATATCATTATCCCTCACTTTTCACTAAAAATTCTATTGACATTTATGTTAAGATGATAGAGTTCTCGATATTTTTAAATTTTTCTCAAATTTTATTTTATACAACTATATTGAATATATTATTATTGTTATTAACTTGTTGAAATCTTGGGCCATCTCTACTTGCTGCCCTACATATTAATAATGCAAACACGCCAAATTCTCAAATACCGACATGCGTTTGAACAAATACTTGGTAGATAAATAAAGACTAATGTGTGAATATATTATTTTAATTTTTTTATTAGGAAAATCTATGGACAAACTTGTGTCAGAAATATTATGGGGAAATTGGGACCGATTAGTGGGACCCTAATCTGCTCGCTAAACCTAATCAATGGGGTCTATAAAGACAGTAGGAAGAGTACCCATTCCTCTTCAGCACTAGTCTAACAGACAAAAAAAAAATATCATTCAAAAATGGCCGCAGCAAAACTGTTATTTCTCGCAGCACTTTTCCTCTCTCTCTCCTACCTCTCCGGCGCGGCGGGCAACGCCGCAGCCTCCACTAGTTTCATAAAAAGCTCTTGTAAATCCACTACTTTTCCCGATGTATGCGTCGCTTCCCTTTCCGGTTACGCACAAGCCATTAAAAACAACCCATTGCAGCTGGTGAAAACGGCTTTGTCCGTGAGCCTAGATAAAGCCGAATCGACAAAAGGATTCGTTAGCAAGCTGTTGAAATTCAGGGGATTGAAGCCGAGAGAGTATGCAGCTATCAAGGATTGCGTGGAGGAAACGAGTGATAGTGTAGATCGGCTAAGCAGATCTGTGAATGAGCTGAAAGGTTTGGATCATAGCCATGGGAAAGCCGATTTCCAGTGGCATATGAGCAACGTGGAGACATGGGTAAGTGCTGCTATCACAGATGAGAATACTTGTACTGATGGATTTGCCGGCCGAGCTTTGAATGGTAAAATTAAGGCTTCGATTAGAAGTCATATAGCTAATCTAGCTCAGGTTACTAGCAATGCACTGGCCTTAATCAACCAATATGCTGCAAATCATTGATTGATTAGCTACGCTAATTATGCTTTTAGAGTGTTTGAGCTTAATTATGGTTTTTTTTCTTTTTCTTCTTGGCTTGTACGGTACTCAGTAAATTGTGAATGAAATTCTACGCGCTTCGGGATGTTTCTTTCTTGTCCTCTACGGGATGTATGTTGTACACAACTTATGAATATTAGTTATGCGCTAATTTTGTTTTATTGAATAAATATTTACTAGTTGTATATATTACTTCTCCCACTTAATTTATGTAATTTTGTTTGATTAGATAATATTATATTTGAAATTTTATGATATATTTTCTTTGTCTTAATTTATATAACACAATTTAGATTTCGAGAGTTAAAACTTTTTTATTTTGAATATGTATTAAAACATACAATTACATATTTAGAAGTTACCTAAAGAGTTTTATAATTCACAAAAATCAATTATTTACACATATGAATAAACCGGTCAAAGACTTTCTTATTGACTCTCAAAATTAGAGCAAACTATTAATTCAAATTAAATATTATAACCACAGTTTCATTTAATTTTAATCCGTAGCAACACTTTGCCATTCGCCTCTCTCCCCAAAAATTTCGCTTGCCACTCTCCCTTGCCTCTCTCACTTTATACAGACACAAATGTATAAATTGCGTTTGTGTTTGTATAAAGCGAGAGAAAACTGTATATACAAATACAAATACATATATTTTCATCCTATACACTTATAATTATACAAAAACAGATCTTCCGCTACCAGTTCTCTTTTGTCTTTCTCGCTTTATACAAACACAAATTATACAAATTACAATGTATAATTTTTGTTGTATAAAGCGCGCGCGAGAGAGAGATTTGATATAAAAAGGTTTTATTTACGATTCAATTGTATACAAATCCAAATTTTATGCAGATATACAAACACAATCATTGATACATATACATAGTAGTTACATATATATACAATTATCTAACCGATATACATATATAATCGCCGCACTTTTATACAAATGAGATGTCTGCCTGCGATTTATACAAATCTGATGCTCCATAGCAAACATACACAATTATGAAAACTGTAGCTATAGAGCGCTAATATGATTTTTATGTTTGCTAAACCTAAAATTTACTCATTATCTTATTATGAATAAAATAAAATAAAGTTATTTTAAAATAGTGAGATCTTCTTCAAAAGAGCTACTATTAAAAAACTGTCCGGCTCAAATCTGTTATAATTTTGAAAATAATTGTCTCAAATGGTTTGTTACTTAAAAATTCTAAATAAAATTAATTCCATTCGATCCTTAATAGTAATTATCTTTTAATATTATAAATATCTGAATTATGGGGTGATGATACATAAATAAAATTTATATTCAATAAAAGAGATATACTCCGCATATATTTGAGACAAAAGAAATATAACTGAAAAGGGTATTTTTCCTTTACTATATGAGGTTATTTTTGTCATTTGCACAAAATACTACTCTATTACTTTTTGTTTATATATATATATAACTTACACGAGTTAGGTGGAAAGAGGAATATCAAAACATTCTTAAGCTTTATGTGGAGATTAATTGCTTTCAATCAGTGATACAAAATCATGAAATCAAGCGTCACCTCAATGTGTTACTTGATTGTTTTAAGCATTAACTAATTAATTAAACAAAGATATGGTCAAACAGGAGTCAGGCCGAAAAGGACTATTACTATTTTAATTCCCTCAATCCATTTTTCCTCGTTTAGTATATGAAAAATAAATATTTATTTTTATTTATTCATTTAAAAGATAATTTATTATTTTATATTTATTTTACCCTTTTCTTAAATACTATTATTTTCCAACATTTAAATATTTTATAATTAATAGAGATATTATTTATGAAATATATTAAATTAAACATGGAAAAATAAAAATAGGAGGAGGAAATAATTGATGTAAAATTCTTTTAATAGATCCAAGGAAAGCGAGGTTATCGTTTTTGTCTATGACAAAGACGTGTAACTAATTATAGGAAGAAATATAATGGGAATACTACCTCTCAACCACCTCGCTCATATATAATGAATGAAATGAAATGCGTCTATGAAGTTCCTTTGTTTATGCATGACATTGAATTAAAGATTAATAAAATTATTCTTATATTTGATGATTTTTGGAGGTAAAGATTAGTTTAATCTTTTGTTAAGAAGTCCCACGTTGACATACGGATGAGAAATTGGTCTTTTTTATATGGACTTGCACAAATCTTCCCTTGTGAGCTAGCTTTTGGGGCTATGTTAAGCCCATGTATCATATTCTTATATGATATCAAAGTCAGGTTCATTTGTCAATTTGTCGTCCCATATCTGTTGAGGGATGATAAATTAGTCTTCTTATATAATGAGCTAACTATTAGGATTGAATTAGACTCAAATATCATATCTTTACATCTTTTTATTCATCATTAGTCATAGGGCCATAGACACATATTGTGTACGCTTGCCTTAAAAGTTAACCCTTTTATTTATTTTGAGAATGAGAATAGGACAGCTGCTCGATAGCATATATCATATATGGTAGATGCAAAAAATTAATTCACTTACTGAATGTATGCTTATTTCACTTTCAAAAGGACATGCCTTGAGATTTGCCTAACTTGATTCCGCCTTCACGATATTGACATTGTGGGTTTTTAAATCTAAGAAATTCATCACGGGCTGCTAATGGGAGAGCGTACCCAGTGGGTCTATTACATTAAAAATATCGATCTTCAAAAGTCGGTATTCCTTTTTTTTTTTTAAAAGTTATAATATACCGATCTCAGGATGTTAGTATATTTTTGAGAAAAGACATAAAGTGATACCTGAACTTGTCCCGAATTTTTAAAAAGACACCTTAACTATGCGGGTGTCCTATTACCCCACTAAACAATCTTGAACTGTAACGACCCGTTTGGTCTTTTTGAGTACTAGAGCTTTTTATTTCATAAAAAACTCTTCCGATAGATTCAAAATGGATATTTTGGACTATTCGTAACTACAACTATGAAATTAGTGGGGCAATTTTAATAATTAATTTTGTTGGTGGTTAAAGAAGATAACATTAATATTAGTAGTGGGTCACTTTCACCCTATTTATCTTTTTTGTAGTTTTTTGGAATTTTTCCTCATTTTAAAATACATAAAATATTAAGGCTTTATATTTAATTATTTCCTCATTAATGAAAAAACATAAAAGCTTCATATAATAACTGACCATTAACTTTTGAAATATGAATTAAATGTTTTATTAGTATGCAGTAGTGTTGCACAGTTCTTTTGCCCAGAAAATTCATTTCAATCCCCTTCTCCTTCCCACTAATTAATATTTATTAATAGGTATTAAATGTTGCACCTCTTCAAATTCTGGGTACTTAATAAAATGATAGTATAAATTTAGGAACAAAGCTCCAACAACCCCATGTGCTAGGTGAAAAACTCATGATTCTATATTTCATCAGGTAATTCTAATTATTATTTTTATTAGATAATTATATTAACAAATCCTCTTATATGAAATCAAAGTAATGCGATATACTTATTAGCGGTTATACATGGTTGTAGGTATACTATGATCTCTTCTTAAAATTTTCTTATGCATGGACGTTTATTGTTATAATTTCTAAGCAATATATCTTTTCTTTGATTGTTAAGTATATTTTTTGTTGAATTTGTTCCATTATTTGCAGAAAGTGAAAAGAAAAATGTATCAACAAGCTACAACAACTATTCAAATGGACTCCTTATCAAACTACTTATTATGAGTATCTCAAATATATCTTTTTGATTATGCTTGTAGATATTATTAATTAAATATTTATAAGATTCAACTTTAATTAATATACATCGTATATGTGTTTTGTTTCTTTTAATTTGTTGGTTCAATTTTTTTTTTAGTTCATTATTTTATTTAAGATTTTTTTCTTTGTGTATTTTCGTAGGTGGTTACGAAAATAATAAATTGTTCATGAATAAGAACATTGAAAGGAAACCGATATCTCATTGCTTTCATTGATATTATTTCTCAAAACATTTAGATATCTGAAGGCTTGATCTTAATTAGTTTTAAAAAACAATGCCAATAAAATTATATTTTCTTCTGTACAAAATTGATTGGCTGAGAAATGAAATCAAACTTAATTTTGACATATTTAAAGTTTCAAAATTAGTTCCAATTAAAATGAGTGAATTACGTTGAACTAGCTATTTTTAAATTCGAATAATCTCATTTTAATATGAGTTGAATTTGTATTTGTATTTTACATGAGTAATCTGAATATAAGTTATTATCAATAGTTTAATAAATCAAACAAACTTGAATTGAATTAGCACCACAATTTTTAAATTTATCCAAATATATGGTAACTTGAAATTTAAAATTAATATCTATATATATTTATATATAGTTGGGCATAGACAAAGTGATATTACAACTCTGTAACCAATAACCACATTTTTCTATTTTCTCATTTTTTTTACCATTTTCCTATTTTTTTTAATCTGTTAAAAAAAAAATCAAAAAATCAAAAGTATACTTCAATTTTTTTCTCCTGAATATATGTTACTCATTTTTTTCAATTACTCACTATTAACTACCACTTATTGTATTCAAGTCTATTTAATGTGTTAGTACCTATCATTTTAATTTAAAAATCTAACTTTGATTAAATAATTACTCAATTAATTAGGGCAAGATAATTACCATAAAATATAAGGAAAGATTAAAGACGTTAGATTTCAAATAGGTGATGAGAATATTAAAGTAGAAAAAAGTATCAAAAAAATTGATTATTCAAAAATAAAGCGCAATTTTTGACTAACAACAAGAATAAGGGAAACAAGAAAATAATGAAATTAATTAAATAAATAAATATAGGAAGGATCGAAGGAATGACAATCCAGAAAAATAAAAAAGATGAAGTAGGATAAGAGAGGGTAAGAAAACGGAGATAATCAAGAAGAACTAATGAAACATCGAGAGAAAGTAACTATTTTTTAAACTAGAGCTTATTATTTAGGGTATGAACAAATGAGGGGGAGATTAGATACGGGATAGAAAAAAAAAGATTTTTGAAATAATAACAATTAAGAAACGATATTAAAATATAATTAATTTCTACTTATATTTATCTTTACTTTTCATTTTCATTCTTTACTTTATTTTATTAGAAGAAATTTTTTAATGTATATTATTGATTTTGTAAGGATATGTACGAAGTTCATTTCTAAATAGTTTTTATGACCGCGCCTAATAATGTGAAGATGAAGTGTCGTTAAACTATAAGGACAAATTGTGGGTATTGATTGTTGACGTCATTAGATTTGAAAACTGGGAAATTATTGACAATATTAAAAATTGATTGAAACATTGCTTGTTAGTCTACGTGGATTCTTGGGAAAATTTACTAATGGCCAACTTCAGGATAATGATGGATATGGTTAAGGGGTAAGAAAATTGAGGTGCTACATTTATATATGTGTGTATATTGATATAACTAATGGAGAATATCATCAGTAACTAAAGTTCCTAATTGGGGCAACTGGTTGTGGGAATATTTTATAGGAGTATAGTCATCATGGAATTTGGGTATTGTCATCGTGTAATACTCATGCAGGCGTATGGTTGAGGGTTGGCTGCCACTGGTTTCGTAACCAGTGGCTTCAAGTGTTTAATATTAATATTGTGTTCTCGTATTATAAATTATATTTCGATATATTGAGATAGGTAATTAAATATTAGGTGTATCGTATTATTTAAATTCTATTAAAGTTATGCTAATCGGAGGAATTAAGACTTACCCTTGGGCCTGGACTTTAGGGAAATTGATTATAGATTTGGGTGAGTTTTTGGGTCTAGGCTAAACATAGAGTAATCTGAGTGTCTATAGACTCGTCAACTTACAAATTATGCATACTTAATAGATTGAAAACATTAGGAGATATTGAGGAAAGGAAAAGCATTGGAAAAGTAGCTTGCTTGACTTCGGTTCTTCGGTGGAGGTAGGTTATAGTTTATTCTATATGATAGATAGACTCTTAATAGTGATTGATAGTCATTGAGTGATATTGTGAATTTCTCTATGTACTTGGTTGTGTGGTTTGGATAATCTATGCGTTGTTTGTGATTGGTCTGAAATCCTGAGACCGTGAAATTTATAATCTTGAACCTTCTCTATCGAAGTGATGCCTTGAATAAAGAAGGCTTGATGAAATATTGTTAATGAAGTGAAAAGTGGTGATAATAAATGACAAATTAACAATATATTTGGATCGGGTGTCACGTTCCGACACAGTATTATTGGATCGGGTGTCACGTTCCGACACGGTATTATTGGATCGGGTGTCACGTTCCGACACGGTATTATTGGGTCGGGTGTCACGTTCCGACACAGTATTATTGGATCGGGTGTCACGTTCCGACACGGTATTATTGGATCGGGTGTCACGTTCCGACACGGTATTATTGGATCGGGTGTCACGTTCCGATACGGTATTATTGGATCGGGTGTCACGTTCCGACACGGTAACATTAAAGAAAAATATATTAAAGTAACTTAATGTACTCAATCTCAAAGAACTCAATTTCCAAAAGAGCGTGGTGTGGAGGCATGAGCCATCATGTGTGTTCTTGATATTGTTGAATGATTACGTAATTGCTTCAGTGTTGTTGCCACTTGTTCATATTGTTTGTTGCTTGCCACCTGCTAAGTGCTATAGTTGATTTCATACTATTACTTTATGCATATTAGTTTCTATTTTGAGTCGGCCGATGATATCTACTCAGTACATGTTGCCATGTACTGAGCCCTACTTATGTTTTTCTTTGTTTTCCTTTTGTGGAGTGCAGCGAGTGTACCAACGACTTCGACTTGCCCTCAGCTCTTGCCAGTCTCCAGTACATCAGGTTCCAGGATGAGTTATTCATTTTAGCTCGTGTTTGATATTCTCGGTTATGGCATGATGTCCTTAGTTTTCGGACATAAACTATTTTGTTCATTTAATTTGGTGTCTTGATACTCTTAGACTTAGTATTTGGAGATTAGATGTCCTTGATGTGATGACTTTCAGGTTTTGGGAAACGATATTTAATAGACTTTAATGGATTTGTGTTCCTTACATTAATACAATTTTTAAGGAAGACTTTAGTGGTGGATAGAAGCTTAAATCTTAAAGCTTAAAGCTTAAATCTTGTTCATTTTGCTTCTCATAAATTGAGCATCATTCTTTGGGTGTTGGGTGAGCCGGTCCCGAACAGATTTGTACCCGAATGTTCTGAGGAGTACAAAGAACGGTTAAAGAAGAACCTCGCAGAAACCATTGAGCCTGGTCCAAATGTCCCTCATATTATTGCAGATGTTGGTGCTAAACATCAAGTTTGACTCCATCGACTTCAAGAGAAACATGAGAAGAATGATTTGGATCATCAACGCCGACATTCAGAAGATGCCAAAGTCATAGCCCAGTTGAAGAAAGAGCTACGAAGAGCAAGACAATGCATGTCTGAGTTAGATGATAGCATGAAGCAGCAAATCCAGTCTGTAGAGAGGTTCAGACATCAAGAAGGGGCCCGACTAGCGAGAGATCATTTGTGGGCAAACCGGTATGCCATATGGGAAGAAGTCAACATCGCCAAGAGGGCCAGACTTGGTGAAGGATCAGGAGCACCTTGAAGTTCTTTATCATCCCCTGCGTGGGATTGCTTTTATTCGTACTTTGCTTTGTAGTTTACTTTCCAAACTTATTTCCTCTTTGATGATTGTTAAATGTTGTTGAATGTTATTAATGAAGTATTTTGGGGATAATGAATTGGCTTAAAAGACATATACATCCTTCAATTCGTTAGGCCTACCCTTGACACAAAAGGGTCACATATCTGTTTAGGACGCGATATTTGTTTATTTACTTGTATGCTTTGACTGTTTGTATGTTGCTTCGAATGAGGACATCTTAGCCCACCTTATTCACGGATTAACATGTCCTTGAGCGAAGACACTCTTATGTGTTTATATGCCTTCTATGTTATATTTTGCACCGTTTGTCACGAATCAAAACTAATAGATTTGCCTTTGAGTTGTTTTTCTTCTACAGATACGTAGAACTGGTCTGTGTCGATAAGCTGGCTGATCATCCTTACTTCACAAGATCTAAGGCCCCTAAAGATTCCTTCCCCGACCAAAGCTCACAGAAAGGAAAAGCAGTAATGGGTGATAACAATGAAGAGATTGGCCTAACTGATGTCGTCGTGGCTCAGCCCGTTATCGCTGATCAGAATGAATTAATCATGCAGCTGATGTAGCAGATCACCGAAATGAGGGTCGAAATGCAGAGAAGGCAAGACTTGCCTAATCCGATTTTCGCTTTCAATGCTTAAGCAGACGGAAGACCCCCACTCTACTTTCCTACTTCAAACGCGGAACAAGCTCAGAACCCACCCTCCAGTCCTGCTCAAATTTCCCCCATCATTGATCTAACCGCCTCAAACCCCCATCATGCCTCCGCTTCCCACCAAGCACCACCTCACCCTCAGAATACTAATCCTCATACTTTCTCTCCTCCTCTAAATGCCGACCCACAAGCTCGCCCTCCCCTGCAAAACCAGAATGTCACCAACCCCCAAACTTTCCCCCATCACCAAAATCAACACACCAACCCCCAAACTTTCCCCCAAAACTACCAGGCCCCTCAAAATGCCCAGAATCCCCCCATCGCTCCACCCCTGCCTCAAAATACCACCTTCCAAATTCCAGTTCCAAATGAGCCTTATGCCAATTGTTCCGAACTTGATCACTACGAGGAACAGGAAAAAAAATGAGGGGCTAAAGAAGAGTCGTCCAAACAGAATATGAAATAGGAGATCATGAAAGCCATGAGGGAATTGCATTATACTCCAGAAGTCACCGGGTTCAGTTACGAAGATTTGTGCATCCATCCAAGCTTGGACCTTCCGGAAGGGTTCAAAGTGCCGAAGTTCGACACTTTTGGAGGAACCGAAAACCCATTGGCTCATCTGAGAGCTTATTGTGACCAACTGGTAGGAGTTGGCAGGAATGAAGCCTTGGTAATGCGGCTCTTTAGCCGAAGTTTAAGGGAAGAAGCGTTGGAATGGTTTACCTCTCATGAGACGAAACAGTAGTCTAGCTGGAATGCACTAGCTAAGGATTTCGTTGAGCGTTTTGCCTATAATGTGGAGATCGTTCCTGATCGATATTCCTTAGATAAGATGAAGCAGAAATCGACTGAAAGCTACAGAGAATTTGCGTATAGATGGAGAAATGAGGCAGCTAGGGTTCGACCTCCTATGTTTAAGAAAGAAATTGTTGAAGTATTTGTGTGGGTTCAAGAGCCCGAGTATTATGATAGGATCATGTTGCTCGTTGGGGCAAAGTTTGCCGAAATAGTCAAGGTAGGTGAGACTATCGAAGACGGATTAAGAACCGGGAAGATTGCCCGTGTTGCTGCCTCACCCGGATCCTTGGGGCTGTTGAAGAAGAAGAGAGAAGACGTGTCTTCTATTTCTTATGCGTCTGACGAAAAGAAACCCTCAAGAAAATCCTCATCGTACCAAGGTCGTTCTCGACCTTCGCAGAGTTCATACCCGGCTTGTTATGTAC
>JAJONR010009183.1:0-35925 GCA_029582245.1 Solanum etuberosum
AAAAAAAAAAAAAAAAAAAAAAATCATATTTCTTAAACCCCCCCCCCCCCCTTCTTCACACCCCCATTAAGCTTAAAATAAACCAATAACAAGAAACAACCAAGAAATAAATTACTTCAAAAAGGAGTAAAATTTTGGGAGGTTTCAATCGGTGGGGCTTCGGCGGACGTTTTTGAGTATTGAGTGATCGATTGAAAATGAGAAGAAAATTATTTTTCTATTATCTTTATCTTTTAAGAAATCTCCAGGAAGAACTTGGAAAAATAACAAAGAACGTATGCCCAAATCTGAAAAATATTTACAACTACATACAAGCCGCAACAAATAACAATGAAAGCTTAGTTTTCATGGCCAATCAATGGAAGAAACTAAAGCAACCTTCTTGTGGGTACATTTTGGAATGAAAGAATTCTTCCACTCCAGAATCAACTCCAGATTGTGGGCAATTTCCTTGGTGGTCATTGCTAAAAGTTTCTTTTTTACCATTTTGCAATGAAGAAGATAGAATTATTAGAGAATTTTAATAATTGATTAGGAATTAATTAGTGTAAACTATAATTAATAAAATAAAAGTTAATAAAGAAAAGAAAGTAAAAAAGATATAAAAAAAATACAATTTCTGACACGGCACTGACGTAGCACTGATGTGGCAGCGAGTGTAATACACCACATACTATGAGAGTGATGTTGCACATAGCAGGGTGGTATTAAATTGGGCAAACTACATAAATCCCACTAGTTTAGGTCCTAATTACTAGAATTCACGATAGTTTCGAATATTACTTTTTGTACCATATTTCTTCCTTTGGATACATGTATCCGGCGGTTTTAAAAATTGAGATACATGTTTAATTAATTCACATGGACAATTAATTATGGAAATATTAATCAAATTCCTTAATATAAAGTAGAAATCAAGGAGTGCATCTATGTTTAATTAATTTTATTTTATTACTCTTTATAATAATAAATTCATTAATATTATTAACACAAGACAAAAACATGTATATCTTGATTATGAAATTTGATTAATTTCAACTTATTACTCGTAAAATGATAAATTCATTAATTTGATGTATCTATTATCAATATATGATGTAATCAATAAAATAAACATTTAGATACATCAGTGTACAATATCTAGTATTAATTTCATGTATCTATTTATATGATCTAATATTAAATTCATGTATCTATTTATATGTATCTAGTATTAATTTGATCTATCAAGTATCAATTTCATACTTTATATCCAAAAATTAAACTTGTATCTCGAATACATATTGGTAAGGAGATACATCTAATTATGTGTATCTAAATATGAAATGTAACTGAAACGCGTGAATTTAGGAACAAATCACGACTTAGAGTATCTGTCCTTTCATTAATAAAAAAATAATCAAAATTAATACCCAAGAAAGATTAGATATATGCATACTTAATAAGTTACACTGATAAAAACTAGATACATATAATCGCATCTCACTTATGTGTCAGATACATCAATAATGTGTCAAAAACATGTGTAAATCTCCACTTATTGAAACTTTTCGATTACGTTAATGGCTGGTCAGGGCATCTCACCGCTGCGGTGTTTGCTTCACTTTTTAATTTATCGATGTTGCTCATTGCTTGTTGAGCTTAGATTTGACGGACCTCCATCAGATCTACCGAAAATTCAACATGAACACTCCTCCAATTGAGCCTTTCGACCTCCAAATCGCCTCCGTCGTCGATGCGATCTTCGGATAGTAACAATTTGAAAATGAAGGGTTATAGATTAATTATATGAATATGCATTGATACATTTAAATTAAGGAAGGTAAGAAGCAAGAAATTGATGAACAACTTGTACATAACTTCTGGTTGGTTGCGGCATAAACAATTTTTGGAGTAAAAATGTCGACTAATCGTTAATTAGTAGGGGTGGGGGAGTGTTGATAGGGTTAGAGATGGGTTGTTATTAAAATATTAATTATGGAGTTTAAATATAAAGATAATTAATCAATCCTAATTTTAAGGGATTTGGGTATCTTTGATTTTATCTTTAAAATATATGGTATAAAATATTAAAAGTGGTAATATATGTAATTGTTTAAAAGTAGAGGTAAAATTAGTGTATATGGTAGTGATGTTTGTCTAGTTAGGTAGCTATTCCTATTAAATTCACTTTTAATGTGTATTCGCGATAATCTCATTTCTTTCGATGGAGAAGGGGGTCCACCTTCTTCTATTTCTACATCTAGGATTCGACTTGTATCATGGATACTAATAGGAATTCAACCATTATGGCAAGGAAAAGTTTGATTCAGAGGGAGAAGAAGAGGCAAAAATTGGAACAGAAATATCATTCGATTCGTCGATCCTCAAAAAAAGAAATAAGCAAGGTTCCATCTTTGAGTGACAAATGAAAAATTTATGGAAAGTTACAATCCCTACCACAGAATAGTGCACCTACACGCCTTCATCGACGTTGTTTCTTGACCGGAAGGCCGAGAGCTAACTATCGAGATTTTAGCCTATCCGGACACATACTTCGTGAAATGGTTCTTAAAAGTGTGTAATAGGTCGTCATAATAGTTAAAGCGTGTAACTAATTTTTCGGGACAAATTTAAGGGGGAACCAATGCCTTTTCCCTAATTTTTATAATAGCAAGTAAAGTACCTTACATTTATAAAGAATTGCATTCGAATAGGATTTTTTAATTAAATTAAAGTATTTGACTGTGATATATTCCTAAATCAGTCGTAATTATTAAAAGTTATGTTGGACAAACCATTACTTTGAACAAGCTATGCCTCGTCTGGTATAGTTTTGAGTAAGTTATGTTGTATCTATCTATTTTTTGCAAAATTATTAAGTAAGCTGTCATAATTCAAATTTATAAATTTTAAATGATCACTATATCTTGTAAACGTAACCATCTTCTACTACAACCATATACCATTGATTGAACATTTTTTATTGGAAAAACTTTTTATTAATTTATTAAACACAATGCATATATGTGATACCAAACACGCATTGAAAATTGAACTTTGGAACACTACATTTATGAGCAATATATTCGTACTGATCATGTATATAGACACAAAATATTGATGTGGATCACGGACTATATCAAACCAAAAATAGACAAAATACATATGACTTTGACTAATGGCTCGTCAATAATTTTCCCTTACATTAAGGAAAAGATTTGTGAATTACTTACAACTGACTCAGTGACTCTATTGCATCAGGCGCGCTGATGTAGGCTTTGATATTTATATACGGGTTCGACAGAATTCAATAATCACCAAATATATACTCTTTTTGTTTCAATTTATAAGACATTTTTTTTTTCAATTTTAGTCAGTCTCAGAAAGATATTTGGTAACTATTTAAAATAGTTTATCGTTAATGATACGGTTTATTTAGCTACAAGAAATTCTATAACTTTATTTTAGATCACAAAATTTCAATTTTTTTATCCATTCCCACTTTTCAGTAGCTTTCATCTTTTTTGCTCTCTTGGTGATTCGAACTCACAATCTTAGAGCTAGAGGTGGAAAATGTTTACCGGAGCTACACGCTCTTGTTCAATTACAAAAAAATTATAAAGTTCAAATTCGAGATCTGCATGTCATGACCCAACTGACTAGGCTTGAGTCCTCAACAGAAGTACTGAACATATAAGAAAGTTTATTTTTTTTTGGAAGACAAGTGTAAATTATCACCTTGAGATTCTCAATTGACGCTAGCAGAAAGAGTACACTAGTCAAATGGAGACATTGGAAGCTTCATCCAAGCAATGGGCTTATTTTAGAGCATGCAGTCACGGGAGGCCACGGATTTTTGGCTCATCTTCCGGTCCGGTGGACCCTAGCGGATTCAAAATTTTCATCGAATTCAAAAAATAAAAATATAGTGATTGAAATTTTAATTTGAACGTGAACCTCCTAAACCACCTAGTCAACCTTAATTAGAAAGAAAAAAAAAAACTTTATATGTATAATATTTTTACAGAAGGAGTTTAGATGAACACCCTCACCCCTCCTAAATCCGCCCCAGCCAATAAGCGTGTACAAAATTTTCTACAATCATAAAAAATTGGACCATGATTATATATATCATCTAGCTCGTGATCACTAGTGTCCACTATCGTCTATCATTTTGTCAACCCAGCTGGCCCATATCATTGAACATTTTTTTAAGCACAAGATACAAATATATTTAATTCACTGACGGGCATGATAGGGTAATTCTCAACTAGACTGTCTTAGAATTCCAGTTGGAAAATGCATGAATTTTGACTGGAAGCCTAAAATACAGGTAGACAATAGAATTGTTATACATAGATATATGTTTTGTATCGATCGCTTTGGATTCAGATATATGTTTTGTATCGATCGCTTTGGATTCATATGAACCCAATTATCCAATATCGCAACGTTCAATATTACTTATCAAGGATTTCCAAGTAGTTCTAAAGATCAAATAGTTGGGTTATTGGACATCATTAAATTATATAATCGTCTAGGACTAGATTAGACCAATCCATTTTGACAACTCTATATAATACATCTGAAAATGGTATTAATCAATACATAGGGTATTAATGAAATTCCTTTCCTATTTGATTTATTGACAGTTTATGGTAACGCACCAATACATAATGTGTCTTGCGTGCTTATATTTATTTTGTTCGGCCAACAAAAAGATTGAGAAGTATTGTTATAAAAATGTTTTATTTTATTAAAGTAGTCATAAATAAAATAAATATATATATAAAAGAGTGAGTAGTGACCATTGTAAAATGGTTCTATTTTATTATTTTTTTAATTTAAAACTTCATCTCATTATTGAAGCCTCCTTTCTTAGTTTTTAGTTATGAAACACCAAATTGTTAATAGCTACTTGCTTCGTCCAATATAAGTTGATTATCTTATTAAAATTAATTTTCACATATTAGTTGTCCATCTTTACTATATATCCTTGCAATTACTTCTTTTTGAAAGTGTTCACATTTGTTTGTAAAATTCTCAAGAAGTTTTTTAAGAGGTAAATTAGTAAAATTATCTACTTATTTGTGATTTTTTAATATGCATGTAAAAAAGAAAATGATCAACTAATATGGGACGGAGGAGTTACATTATTGACACTTTTGTAAATGTATCATTGTATATTTTAGGAAAACCAGCAATTAGGTGTATGATAAGTTGGAGAGTAATTCAGAAGCTCAAGTAATCTGCAAGTTATCATTTTTACTGACAGCACAAAAACAAATGTGAAGAATATATAAGTTTATTTCACATAAATTATGTGTTACAATATCACATATAGAAGACAAATTAGTTAAGAGATCATTTCACTAAATCAGTTATGTCCTCTCAAAGGATCCACTCGTATACTTGTTGCAACAATTGGACTTTTGACTATGTATTTTCCTCCAGTTTCCATCCAGCTCAATGAACCATCAACCACAATATCATCCATAATTATTGGACCTTCTATTCTTAGCTTGTAGCTTTGCTTTTCATACTTTTCTTTGAAAACCAACTTATTAGGTACAACACTAACTTTAAATTTACCCATTGGAGTGAGCTTTGCTGTGTATACTGATGTACCATCTTGTAAGTTAGTCACTGTTCTTTTGAATTCTTGAATCCTTTTAGGATCCGAATCGCTGCTGTTCCGGTTGAAATAGCCAATGAAAGATGGATAGTTCAAGTCTAATGATGGGTTGGAGCAAGTGTAAGTTGAGGATCTTGTGATGGTTTGTATTTGTTTGGATGTGAAGTTCAAAGCACAGAGGAGGTTAACATAATCTTGTGGTGTTGCATCATAGATGAGTCCGGGATCCAACGCCTTGTTTGGATCGATATGGCCAGCTCCCATAGCTAGAGGAGTAGCAACACCACTCTTCAAACCTGTTGAGACATAATATGGTTAAATTATTACAATTGTGTTCTACGCAGTTCAATATTTCCACGTGTTTGTTCTATGAAAAAGAATCGAGTTTTTAGATGAGATGGTCAAACAGTTTAACATTACCTATGTCTTGGATGGGGCTTTGTGTGTTGTCCAATACGTAGGCTGTGGTCATCATGGCGGATCGGATAGCAGCAGGGCTCCATTCAGGGTGTGCACTTTTTAGAAGTGCTGCTACACCAGAAGCATGTGGACAAGACATTGATGTGCCTGATATAATGTTGAAGTTACTATAAAGTTTTCCTGAGGTAACTTCAGTTACTGGTGTTTGTTGTGGCCATGAAGCAAGTATTAAGGCACCAGGACCCATGAGGTCGGGCTTTAGAATTATAGGACAGCTTGGTGATGGTCCTCTTGAGCTATAGCTAGCAACTTTTGGTGCTGGTTTAGCACCAATACGCGTCACTTGGAATTCAAGCTTCGCGTTAGGTGCAGAGTCACTCCTAACGTACTCAAGAACTTTATCACCCTCTTGAATGCTCAAAAACACTGCGGGAAATTCACTTTGGAGGTAGAATTCCAAGTCAGTTGAATTAGTTATGAAGACTGCACCAGAAACTTTTGAATTTCTTACATTGTAGACGTCCTCGCTAACTGAATCATTCTTGTCAATGCAGACCACTATTTTGTGTGCATTTTTCTGCAGTTCCTTATCATCTTGGCAATCAACATAGCTAATGGAGCTTTCACTTGAACTAGAATTCCCAGGGTAGAGCGATAATCCAGTGACCAAAACTCCATTTCCAAGTGTTAGTGTGCCAATAAACTCGCGGTCAACCGTGCCAGCAGCAACAGTGAGCACCCAAGGTGTTCCATTGTGCAAAGTTTCCAAAAAAGGCCCTTCATTTCCTGCAGATGTAGAAACAAATATGCCTTTCTCCAGTGCAGCAAATGCGGCAATTGCAACAGGATCTTCGTATAATGGAAGCGCGTCAATGCCTAATGACAAGGACAATACATCTACACCATCTGCAATTGCTTGATCAATTGCTGCAAGAATATCAGACAAGAATACACCTTCTTCCCATAGAGCCTTGTACATGGCCACATGAGCCTTTGGTGCTACGCCTGTAGCTGTTCCAGCGGCATAGACAAAAAAGGATGCACCCTCTACACGACTTCCAGCAGCCGTAGAAGAAGTGTGAGTCCCATGTCCATCCGTATCACGAGCAGAATCCATCGAAATGGTAAGATTCGGGTTGTTAGCAAGTAGGCCTTTATTGAAGTAACGAGCGCCAATGAGTTTCTTATTGCACAAAGAGGAATTGAACTGAGTTCCACTTTCACATTCTCCTTTCCATCTTGATGGTACTTCATTCATCCCATCATCACTATAACTTCTACTCTCTGGCCATATCCCAGTGTCAACTAATCCAACTATGACATCTTTGCCATAATCAGACTTTGGCCATACACCAGACTCAGAGTTAAGACCAAGGAATTGAGATGTGTGAGTTGTGTCAATTTTAACCGACATATCCTTAATCGAAGAAACATAGCCCGGAGAATTCTTAATAGCTTCTATCTCAGAAGGAGAAAGACTTGCACTGAAACCATTGATGGCATTAGTATAAGTATAAACTAATTTAGAGGACAATAAGTCTTTGCTATCTGATACAGAAGAAAGTGTAGTCAAGTACCAATTATGATGGCTAGAAAAAGCTTTTGGCATGGCTGACAAATCCATATGAATGATATAAGTTTCTGACTTTGCCAATTGAATTATAGAAAGCAACCAAATACACAAGGCAATATGATTTGCCATGTTGAGTAATATACTGAAAAGGGATATTTTCTTGAACATAAGCTAATTTACTTATATAGACAAGTGAGAGGTATGGGAAGCCAAAGTATTCCCTTACTTACAAATTGTCCATCACTTTGTCCATAATTTCACTATGTACCAAACATGTTATATATTATTGGAAGTTAGCAACAATTTCAACTCTGCACCCCTCTGCAATCATACAACTAGCTGTCTATTGATAATTCTCCATCTATCATTTCCAAAATTGCTTTAGTTCAAGACTTGTAGTCTTCTTCTGCCTTTAAATATAGGGAACAAGATATTTCAGGCCTGATTAATCAACCATTAGATCTGTCGATCGACGCCTATGCTTTTAAGTACTCATAATAAACAGTGATGGGAGTGGATCCCTCATACAGTAGTGCCATTGCCACCAAACTTACAATCTACTTATTTTTCTCTTAAACCCTTTCTCCACTCCTCTTTTTATCAGTCTTTTCTCATTTTGATAGTGACAACCAATATCATATAGCCATGGGTAAAAAGAGTAAAGGGAAAGAACCAATATATGGTTTTGATTGCCTTGATATGGCTCCATTAATCATGATGAACATTGCTTACATTACATATGATCCAAACAAATTGTTTAAAGTGTGTGGGGAACCACCCATGTGTTTTAACAAAATAGAAGATAGAAGTCACCAAAGGTGGAGCCAAGTAGGGCCGAAGGGGTTTATCCAAACCTCCTTCAACAGAACCTTACACTGCTTATACATGGTTAAAAATATTTTTTATGTATGTATGGTAGATCTTGAATCCCTTTTAGCTTTTTCGTCTTTTTACTTTTCCATATTTTGAATTCCTTTAGTGATAATCCTGGCTCTACAACTGAGAGTCACTAGTCAAAAGGCCAAAACCATTTAGTACAACAAGAATTTAAAGTTGTGGAAAGTTCTTCCTACTAGTAATATGAAAGTTAAAGATAATAAAGAAGACCTTAAAAGTCAAGAGTCTTCATAAATGCAGCATAACAAGAAGATCTTCATTATTTTGTTTTGTTAGTTTCTCAAGTGACTTTTTGAAGAAAAAGGTTCTTCAACATGACAATGAGTGTTATATTGTTTGGTCATGAGTCGTTTCAATCTATGATTTTGGATAGGAAAGAAAAAAATATTTACACGATTAGGTCACTTATATAAGAAATTCCTATGATAAACATTAATCGATAACCTTGTAAAAATGATAATTAACCTGTTATCACATGTTTAGCTAGACAAATAGTATAACAAAATAATTTATTCATGTTAGTGTTGTACTTAATATGAAACAAATTAAATTGTAAAAGTTTTCTTATTCAATAGAATGAAACAAAATATAAGTTATCTGTTACTTGAAAGAACCTCCTACTAACTGAGATACTAAATTTGAAAGAAAACCAAAACAACAAGGTAAAGGAAATTGTAAGGTGCAACTGTCATTACCCAAAAAATTGTTGTTTTTATTTTCCAAAGTAAAAGGTAAAGGAATTTCAAGCATGTAAGTCATAACTGAGAATTATTTAATTATTGGAAATACAAGGCAGCAACATGTTTGATTAAAAAAATTGAGGCACTAACTTGTATGGGGGAATCATGTGAACTTAGCTCAATTACATGAATGGATTAACAATTATAAAATAGTGTCTGCTACAGGGATGGTCATTCATAAATCAACCACAACAACATACTAGTGTAGGCGTTTAAGGAATGTACGCAACCTTCGCGACTCTAGTAATGTATATCAAAATCAAGCAAGTAAACAGTAACTTAAAAAAAAATGACAAAAAGAACAATGAAAGGAAACTTCTGATTCTGGATTTACTTTTTGGTATTATAATCTGATATACGAAATCTACTGGTCCTACTAATCGAGATTCGTGTCAGTAGACTTCTGATTTAGAAATATAACTCTAAATTCCTCACATTTTGTTATTTTACTCTAGTTCTTTATGTACCAATTTTTTTTGGTGATTACCAAGTATGTATCATTGGTGCAACCACAATTGGACTTGTTACAGCATGGAAACCAATTACATCCACCCAAGTTATCGATCCGAATACAACTTCTCCAGTTTTGTTACCGCTATATTCAACTGTTAATGTATAACTTAGCTTATCATACTTGCTGCTGAAGGACAATCTTGAAGGATAAACACTAATGTTTGTGTTCGATGGCACGGTCATATTTATAGAATAGTTAGCAGGACCATCGCCAACGTTTGTCACTCTCCTTATGAACTTTTGACTCAGCGTTGCTGCAGTTTCATTAGTGTATAGCGCGATGAATGATGGGTAGTTAAGATCAGAAGATGCATTTTGGCAAGTGTAGGTTGATGATCTTGTGATTGTCAAGATTTGCTTGCGAGTGAATTTCATGGTGCATAAAAGGTTTATGTAGTCTTGTGGTGTGGCATCATAGATAAGGCCTGGATTCAGGGCGAAGTTTGGATTAACTAGCCCTGCTCCCATAGCCAGAGGAGTCGCGATACTGTAGTTTAGGCCTGAATCTTTAATGGGAGAATTGGTGTTGTCAATGTTGATGGCACTAGTGATCATTGCAGAACGGATTGCTGCTGGACTCCATTCAGGATGTGCGCCTTTAAGAAGTGCAGCAATGCCAGAGGAATGTGGACAAGCCATGGATGTTCCTGAAATAATCGTGAATTCACTGCTCAATTCGATAGCTGGATATATTATAGCTGTATAAACATTAGGAATCCAGGATGCCAAGACTAATGACCCTGGTGCCATTATGTCTGGCTTCAAGATTCCTGGATAGCTCGGCGAAGGACCTCGTAATGTGTAAGTTGCAACAACGGGTGCTGGTGTTGATCTCACAAATGTCTGTTGGAAGCTAATGCTGGCAACAGGATTGGCACCAGATTTAGCATAACTGATCACAGCTGCACCATCCTCAGGGCTGATAACAACTCCGGGATATTCAAACTCTTCACTCTCGAAAATGATCGGATCGTCAGAGATGTATATAGCAGCAGTGGCAGAGGATTTAATAATGATATTTATTTGATCGAAGAAATTTCCATTTTCACATACGATGATTCCATTATTGAAGCTGGATATGGAAGTTGAATTGCAACTCGATATTGACTCGTTGTAGATAAGTGGGAACTCGTTGACAAGGGCGCTAACAGGGTACGTTGACCAACCAGTGATCACTTGTCCATTTCCAAGAGTCAATTTTCCAGAGAGGACACGATCAATAGAGCCAGCAGCAGTAGTCAAGAGCCAGGGGATTCCATTGTGGAGTCCTCCAGGGACGCCACCTGCATTTCCTGCAGAAGCGGAAACAAGAATGCCTTTCTCCATGGCACCAAATGAAGCTATGGCAACAGGGTCTTCATACAATGGAACATTATCAAATCCCAGAGAGATGGATATCACATCGACACCATCAGCAACAGCTTGATCCATACCAGCAAGCACATCAGAAGCGAAGCGTCCTTCATCCCAAATGACCTTATATATAGCAAGCCTAGCACGTGGTGCGACCCCTCTTGCTGTGCCGGTTGCATAGCCAAAAAATGAAGCACTCTCCACATAATTTCCACCAACAGTTGATGAAGTATGCGTGCCATGACCTTGTGTATCCCTGCCTGAATTCATACTAATTGTGGTATTAGGATATGCAGCTTTAACTCCTTTGTTGAAGTATTGAACACCAATTAACTTATTGTTGCACATTGAAGCATTAAATTCTTGTCCAGGCTCGCATATACCCTTCCACCTTGACGGAATTTCAGTCATCCCATCATCCATATAACTCCGACTCTCTGGCCATACTCCAGTATCAATGACACCAACAATCACATCTTCGCCATAATTAGAAGCTGGCCATAGTCCTGACTCAGGATTCAGACCGAGAAACTCAAAAGTGTGAGTTGTGTCAAGAGTGACCATTTTATCAGCATAAGCCGAGACAAAACCAGGCAACTTTTCAAGAACTTTCAATTCATCCTCAGACATAACAGCACTGAATCCATGAAATGCATTATCGTACGAATAAAGAAGCCTTGTCGGATTGATAGAACTTCCACTTGTTGTATCTTTCAAGTTGACAGTTTCAAGAATTGAAGAGTGCCATTGCTCATGACTAGTAAAAGCCTTAGGCATGAATGACTTATCCATATGGATAATGTAAGTTGTTCTTTTTGCTGATGCTGAATTAGCTAAGAGGAATAATAAGAACAACATACAAAGAAGAGGCACTCCTTTAACTAATCCCATTTTTGGATTCTTTTTTGCTTCAAAACTCAGTTTCTTGTGTTTTTTTTTTCATTTGCTCCAATGTGCACATATTTATACTAAGGCCATGGAGCATTGTTCTGCTTTGTAAACCAATTTTGGGGTTTAATTCTTAAGTTGGATTAGACCTTTTTTGTTTGCATAGGTATCTTATTGGTAGAATCCTCCATCAATTATCAAAACTTCGTTTGGATGGTTGTTACTTAATTTTTCATAATGTATCATATTGTATTGTATTGTATTAATGAATACAATGTTTTGTATTATTCTTCATCGTTACATAATGTCACACATCCATAATTTGACTGATAAACCTATAAGAAAAGTAGGAACGGATAGAACTACGGTAAAAGATAAAACATAATTATTAAATAATGAATAAAGCCAAAATGAGAAGAAAATATTAAGGTAACGACGTGATCACACCAAATCGGTCATTACATTTTCTTTTCATCCTTACCTAAAGATAGATTTAAACAATACGATACAATAAAATTTAAGTAATAATAATAAAAAAAACATTGTATTTAAACTATCAATACAACACAATACAACAGTAACAACCATCCCAACAAAGTATAATCATTGTTAACTTTCTTGTCCAGTCTAGTTTGTTATTTCCAAGTTTGTTGTGTTTCTAAACTTCAAGCATAAACTAACAAGATAATTTGACAATTGGCTAATGGAGAACGCATTCAATTAGTCCTTTTTGTAAAATTTTACGTGTTCAAACAAGAATGTTTGATTTATAGTGGTCCATAAGTTTGCTTTGATTTTATCTTTTTTCTACTATAGTGATCCATAATTGAGAGCAAAAAGGTATGATCTAATGGGTATTGGTAATGCAGAAGGTAAACTTATGTAAGTGGTTAATAACTTAATATAAACTTTGCCAAATGTAATAAGAATATGGGAAATTTGCACTTTTAGTCACTCAAATATCACCAAAGTTTGATTTTGGTCCTTATAATATTTATCTAACCACATTTAACCTTCAAATTTCAATTAATTAAATTGTGCACTTTTGATCCATGTGATTGTAAATTTTCTCAACATTAATGTATATTAACCATTACACTATTTAATTAGTCATGCGTATTTAGGTTTGTATTGTTAGTTACTTCATATTTGAAGGTAATATTTGTTCTCACAATCTAAATATAGTTCTTTCTCCTATATAAATGGATCAAGAACACGCATTTCATTTGATTGAAGGTTAGATATACTTAATCATATATCAGAAGAACCACTAAATTCATAGTCTAAAAATCCCTGACTTGGTTTTTGGTGATTACCAAGTATGGATCATTGGTGCAACCACAATTGGGCTTGTTACAGCATGGAGACCAATTACATCCACCCAAGTTAGCGACCCGAATATAACTTCTCCAGTTTTGTTACCGCTATATTCAACTGTCAATGTATAACTTAGCTTCTCATACTTGCTGCTGAAGGACAATCTTGGAGGATAAACACTTATGTTTGTGCTCGATGGCACGACCATACTTATAGAATAGTTAGCAGGACCATCGCCAACGTTTGTCACTGTCCTTACGAACTTCTGACTCAGTGTTCCTGTAGTTTCATTTGTATACAGCGCGATGAATGATGGGTAGTTAAGATCAGATGATGCATTTTGGCAAGTGTAGGCTGATGATCTTGTGATTGTCAAAATTTGCTTGCGAGTGAATTTCATGGCGCATAAAAGGTTTATGTAGTCTTGTGGTGTGGCATCATAGATAAGACCTGGATTCAGGGCGAAGTTTGGATTAACTAGCCCTGCTCCCATAGCCAGAGGAGTCGCGATACTGTAGTTTAGGCCTGAATCTTTAATGGGAGAATTTGTGTTGTCAATGTTGATGGCACCAGTGATCATTGCAGATCGGATTGCTGCTGGACTCCATTCAGGATGTGCGCCTTTAAGAAGTGCAGCAATGCCAGAGGAATGTGGACAGGCCATGGATGTTCCTGAAATCATCGTGAATTCACTGCTCAATCCGATATCTGGATATATTGAAGCTGTATAACCATTGGGAATCCAGGATGCTAAGACTAATGACCCTGGTGCCATTATGTCTGGCTTCAAGATTCCTTGATAGCTAGGTGAAGGACCTCGTGATGTGTAAGTTGCAACGACGGGTGCTGGTGTTGATCTCACAAATGTCTGTTGGAAACTAATGCTGGCAACAGGATTGGCACCAGATTTAGCATAACTGATCACAGCTGCACCATCTTCAGGACTGATAACAACACCAGGATATGCAAATTCTTCTCTCTGGAAAATTCTTGGATCGTCAGAGATGTATATAGCAGCAGGGGCAGAGGATTCAGCAATGGAGTTTATTTGATCAAAGAACTGTCCATTTTCACATATGATGATTCCATAATTGAAGCTGGATAAGGAAGTTGAATTGCAACTCGATATTGACTCATTGTAGATAAGTGGGAACTCGTTGACAAGGGCGCTAACAGGGTACATTGACCATCCAGTGATCACTTGTCCATTTCCAAGAGTCAATTTTCCAGAGAGGACGCGATCAATAGAGCCAGCAGCAGTAGTCAAGAGCCAGGGGATTCCATTGTGGAGTATTCCAGGAGTGACACCTGCATTTCCTGCTGAAGCGGAAACAAGAACGCCTTTCTCCATAGCACCAAATGAAGCTATGGCAATAGGGTCTTCATACAATGGAACATTATCAAATCCCATAGAGATGGATATCACATCGACACCATCAGCAACAGCTTGATCCATACCAGCAAGCACATCAGAAGCGAAGCGTCCTTCATCAAAAATTACCTTATACATAGCAAGCCTAGCACGTGGAGTGACCCCTCTTGCTGTGCCAGTTGCATAGCCAAAAAATGAAGCACCCTCCACATAATTTCCACCAACGGTTGATGAAGTATGTGTGCCATGACCTTGTGTATCTCTGCCTGAATTCATACTAATTGTAATATTAGGATTTGCAGCTTTAACTCCTTTGTTGAAGTATCGAACACCAATTAACTTCTTGTTACACATTGAAGCATTAAATTCTTGTCCAGACTCACATATACCCTTCCACCTTGACGGAATTTCAGTCATCCCATCGTCCTTATAACTCCGACTCTCTGGCCATACTCCAGTATCAATGACACCAACAATCACGTCTTCGCCATAATGAGAAGCTGGCCACAGTCCTGACTCAGGATTCAGACCGAGAAACTCAAACGTGTGAGTTGTGTCAAGAGTGACCATTTTATCAGCATAAGCCGAGACAAAACCAGGCAACTTTTCAAGAGCTTGCAATTCATCCTCAGACATAACAGCACTGAATCCATGAAATGCATTGTCATACGAATAAAGAAGCCTAGTCGGCTTGGTAGAACTTTCACTTGCTGTATCTGTCAACATGACAGTTTCAAGAATTGAAGAGTGCCATTGCTCATGACTAGTAAAAGCCTTAGGCATGACTGACTTGTCCATATGGATTATGTAAGTGGTTCTTTTTCCTGAGGCTGAATTAGCTAAGAGGAACAATAAGAACAATAAGAATCCCATTTTTGAATTCACTTTTTTTTGCTTCAAAACTCAATTTCTTGTGTTATTTTCTTCATCTGTTCTAGTGTGCACATATTTATACTAATGTCATGGGAGCATTGTTAAGCTTTTGGGGTTTATTCTTAAGTTGGATTAGACCATTTTTTTTTGTTTTATTTGTACAGGTATCTTATTGGTATAATCCTCCATCTAATCATTGTTAACTTTCTTGGCCGGTCTATTTTGTTATTTCCAAGATTGTTATATTCCTATATCTACAAGTTCTTGAAATGTCACCATATAACTTCAAGCATATGCTAACAAGATATATTTTAATGCACACTTTTCCTGGAAACATTGTAAGAGACGTCCATTAGGCCAGTAAAAATGGACCTAAGTAGAAAATTTCTGGGATGTGACATTCCTTTGGAATTCACTATTTGGCAATCAAGTGGAAAGTCAACATCAAAAGGCTTTGTTGAATTCATTTTGGAGCCAAACCAAAATTATAATGAGGAGGTCATGAATGAGTACAGAGGGCAAAGTTAAACCTTTTCGCAAAATATCACCAAATTTTGATTTTGGTCAGTATAATATTTTTTCAAAGCACATTTAACTTTCAATTAATTGAAATGTGAACTGTTGATTGTAAATTTTCTTATGGCTAGTTACTTCAGATTCGAAGGTAATATTTGTTCTCACAATAGTCTAGATATAACTCTTTTTTCTATGTAAATTGATGAAGAATAAACGTTTCATTTAATTGAAGGTTAAATGTACTTAATAATATATCAGAAAGAACCACTAAATTCATACTCTAAAAATTCATCAGCTCAAATTATTTTTGTTTATGGCCACTAGTAAGCTCCTTTAATTCTTACTCTGGCAATGATACTACTAGGTACTAGCACTAGCTAGCTTCTATTCTATGTAACAATTTGGACCTTTCTTTAGGAAAAAAGGAAAAGTGAAAAGAAGGAACAAAGCAGCAAAATGATTCACTTTGCATGTGTTGTTTCATCAAGAGAGAGAGATGGAAAAGAATTTTTTTTGTGGTGTAGATATGTAAGAACAAGAAAGAATGTTCGAGCCTGAGATCTCTAGTTAAGTTTCGATTTGTTCAATTTCGCTTTGTATATTTGTTTTTATAAAATAGCATAGTGTGAATGTATTACTTTCTCCATTCTCGGGATTTAAACATGAGATCTCTAATGAATAGAAGAATGGCATTTATCTTACCGCATTCTTGATTTATTCTTTATAATATTCTTTACTCCCTCCATTTTCTTCTCTCTTTTGACAAAACCAAACAGTGGAAGAGAATTTTCCCATTCACATTTTCACATGCAGAACTGTTCAGAAAGTCAAGATAACACTGTTTTGTTGGAGGCGCCCCTTAATGTTTGGTCATGTATTACACCAAATTAAAGTTGTTGAAAACAAATAAACACCTTAAATAACTTATAAAACATAACGACTATTTTCTACATCATGACAAAACTAGAAAACATAATTAAATTGATGGGTCCAAAATCTCAAATCTCTAGCTGTCAAAAAGATCATCTATAGTAGCTGCCAAAAAGATCATCTATAGTAGCTGCCAAATACAAAGGACACCTACCTCATTTCCTCCTTTTGTAATTTGTAGCATACTCAAGACTTTAGTGCTCGTAGGGACACTCCTAGTGGCGGAGCCACCTTTGTTCAAAGAGAATTAATTAACATTTCATTCGCAGAAATATTACATCAAGTAAATAGATCAAATTTTGTTTATGTATATGTTATATGTTGAATATTCTTAAGTTCTTCGATATTTACTTGTTAAGTAATATTTTAAATTCTCTTAGTAAAAAAGTTCCAGCTAAGATGATTAAGAAGGATTCAACAAATTTGAACCCCACACATCACACTATAATAGCGTAAAGGCCGGGGCGGTCAGCCATTACAGTAGGCCTCCCATGAAACATTTCAATCAGACCCTACCTCAGAACCCAAATCACCAAAAAGAACATTTGTGTTAACCTTCGTCTGATTAAGGAAAAATCAACTGTTTTGGTCGTACATTTTGACTAAATTCAGTTGTTAATTATTCAAGAATCTTCTTTTTATTGAATGTAGCTTTCTGTCGGTGACATTATCTGTCCACAAGAAAATGACTCCATCTGATATGTCCCCCCAAAAGATGTACCTTTTCTTTTCTAATCCTGGTAAAATCCATGTAATGCAGGTTATTTAGTGCACTTTTTATGTTACCACATTAGGATTACGGTAGACAGTTAGTAGGTTATTTTAACACGATGTAGTAATAAAAGGACATTATCAGTGCACAAAAGTTAAACTCGTTTGTGATAAATGCAATACAATACAATCATGTCCTTTCACTGGTAAAATAACAGTTATGTTCAAAGCAAAACTGAAGGCAATTACATATACTAATAACAAGGGCTATGCTACAAAACCTATCAAGACAGCTGAATTAACTGAAAATGCAGAAGTTAAGTGAATGATATTTACATGTGCTAGCTTCAAAATGAATGACAGACGAAACAACGGGGTTGGAATTGACCTTGTAACTATGTCGGTGCTGCTAATGCTCATCATCGGTTTCTTGTTTCTTGACCAAAGACCAGTTGGTTTGCACACTACTTTCATATCCACTGCTATCACCCGATTCAATTACACGCTTGTCCATTACCCTCTCTTTAGCACCATCACGATATAAACGACCACCATGCTCCCTTGAAGCCCGCCGCTCCTGTATCAATGGCCACAGTTATTCAGAGGAAGTGAATGAAAACCAAGTAAGGGTATTGATAGGAAATTGATGAGATGATCCTTGTACTAATTAACACAAGCACTATGCAAAAATATAACAGTGTTGGTCCATGATGTAATAAAATAGACATCACAACTTTGATCAGATCTCACCAGCACATTACGACATATTCAAAGCAGTCCATGTGCTTGGTAGTTGGTAATAGGGTACGTAAGGAGGTTCATTAATGTGATCTAATTTCTGGTGTAACAAACATAATTCCAACAGAAAATATCCTCATGTCATATCATGCATTGAGTGATCATTTAGAAAAGTAGATACTCATGACTACATTTTAGCTAACAGCGCAATTACATCCAAATTAAGTCTTAGATTCAGTTCACATCATTCCATTACCCCAAATGCATTCTTAGCTGTCAACTCTCGTGACAAATGAATGTGACATTGAATTCAAGGGCCTGAAGGAAAACAAGAGCTTACATCACGAAAGGGAAAGTCATCAGCTTCAAGCATGTGTATTACTTGTCCCATTTTTGGCCTCTTCTGAGCATTGGGGTCAACACAACGTAATGCTACCAAAAGAACACGTTTCAGGGCTCTTGAAGAAGGCTTCTCAGGTATCTTGGGATCCACAACGCCCTCGGCATTCCGGTTTGAAACCATTATTTTAAGCCAATCAACCAGAGTTACCTGTGAGCCGGATTGACTAAGCAGAGTCAGAACAAAACTGGAACAAATATTAAAGAGGTTTCCTGAAACTAGGAACTAACATTGATCATATGAGACAAACCTCTCCAGGAGGACGGCTGTAATCCACCGGATTCCTTCCAGAAATGATTTCCATAATAAGAATTCCAAAACTATACACATCACTTCTCTCATTCAACATGCCAGTGCTAGCATATTCCGGAGCAACGTAACTGATAAAAAAGGGGTCATCAGCAATTTATTTTCCAAGAGCAACTCAATATTAGCAACAAAACAATGATAGTGGGTTTTGAAATGTCTAGCACTAACCCGAATGTTCCCATAACCCGAGTAGTAATGTAGCTCTTCTCAGCACCCAAAAGCTTTGCCAAGCCAAAGTCTGACACTTTTGGACTCCACTGCGTATCAAGCAAAATATTGCTTGATTTGATGTCACGGTGAACAACCTTGGGTTCAAGGCCCTCATGAAGATAGGTTAACCTGTAAGACTCACCAAGCTTTAGTTACTCCCTTTAACACAAAGTACAAAAAAAATTACCGCTCAAAACAAAAAGGTTAACAAAAAAAATTAGCAGTTGTATACCCTTTAGCTGTTCCGAGAATGATATCCATTCTAATTTCCCATGTAAGAGGGCTGCAAGGCCCTACATCTCCATGGAGCCACTGTTCTAAGTTCCCATTGTCCACATACTCATACACAAGCATCCTGAAATAGCATATTGACCGCATTTAGTATTTGAGTAATTCATCCCAACTCAAGCTCAAAAGAAGAATCTCCATAATAATTACAGGTCAAAAACATCCTAAAAGACAATCACCACCATAATACTATAACTGACAGTATTAAGCTGCAGACAACTGAAATTGAATTACCTGTGAGCTCCCTCAGCACAGTAACCGAGTAACCTCACCAAATTCTTGTGCCGAACCCGACCAATTGCTTCAACTTCAACCTTAAACTCCCTCTCTGCTTGTCCCCTGAAAAGAAAACTACATATATAAACCTGAAGACAGAACAAAAGGTACAGTTTTTTCCATAAATTACTGCTTTCTTTTCTGTATTCCCTTCTTCAAACTGCTTTACTATGCTTTTTAAACCGGAAAAAGCCTCTCTATCTCTACAAGGTAGGAGAAAAATCCGCGTATACTCTACCCTCCCCAGACCCCACTTGTGGAATTACACTGGGTATGCTGTTGTTGTTAATCCTATTATGTAAGTATTAAAGCCCCAAAACCCAATGATACCACATTTAACACATGAACAATGCCATATTACTTAAAAAAGCATACTTTACATTAATGACATGTCACGACACATGCAAGAATCATAAACATATCTGAAACATTATGTTATCTATATATAACCAATTCACAGAAAATGAAAGAACTTTGAATAGTGCACCTGTTATTGAGCAAATTCTTAACAGCAACTTTACTGTTATCTTCCATAACTCCACGGTAAACAATTCCATACCCACCTTCACCAATCACATTTTCCTCAGCAAAATAATTTGTTGAAATTTCAAGCTCTCTCAGTGTATACCAATGACCCCACCCCAAATACGAAACCTCCGGCACAGCAATGATAGCCTGTTCATTAGAACGAGCTTCCTCACTACCATGACTAGACCCGCCACCTTGCCCAACCCGACCCGGATTGGCAAACTTCTGACCCTTTCCGATCTCAATGAGGGTCCTCTGATAATCATCGGAATTCTGGGTTTTCTCCTCGAAAGAATCAGGTTCCGGTATAGGAGTCGGAGCCGGAGCCGAAGCCGGAGCAGGAGCAGGCAGTAATTTCGGGTTTTCCGGCAGAGTCCGAATTGGGTCGATTCGGATTTCCTGAATTTCCTTGGATACTTTAGGGATATTGGGGTTTTTCTTAGCTGAAACTGAAAAGGTCTTTTTACTAGTGCTACGTTTGGAAGTGAACCATAGTGAGATAAGAAACAGAACAAGCACAATTGCAGCTCCTACACAAATACCCAAAACGACCCATAAACGTAAACCAAAAATTGAAGTTCTTTTGGAAAGCTCATCAGTCAGAAACCCCGACATAGTATAATTCCCTTTTCTTCTTCTCCTCCAGCTCCGGGAAGAAGAATTGGGGGTTTAATTAACTAAGAACCGTTGTAGGAGCAAGACAAAGTATTATATGGTATTGGAATAATGCATGTGACACTATGGTGGGGACTATGGACTCTAGTGTTGATGGTAGAGACAGTGGCTTGTTACAGTACAAGTCATCTTTGGAGCTAAGCTGAGAGGGAGTTTTGGGACCATGGAGATTGGGGGTGGGTAGGCGGGGGAGCTGTAATGATAGGACTGGTAGAAATGGAGAAAATTGCCCCCACTGGATTCTTGATTAGCTTACTTTATTGTGACATTCATTTAGAAACGTGTATTATTATCTATACAAGTATGAAGCTATTAATGGACGTAACCATATAGTAAATGGTATAGTTGGTGGCATTTCTTTATTGATTGATTTTTGCCTTTTTATTACTGTTTTTGTCTCGAAATAAGTATAGTTTAGCAATAATCAAGTTCATTAAGAAGATAAAAGTATAAGGGTATAATTAGAAATATATATTAATTTTATGATAAGAGATATATTTTTTAAAGATAAATTTTATTTTGAGACGGAAAGAGTAGGTTTTATCTGGCTTCTTTTCTTATGCTTTTTTTGTTGGATTGTTTGGTTAGATATTTCATTTAAAGATGGTTGGTGGATACTTTAGCTTCATTTTAATTGAGCTTGATACCACCTTTTTCTCAATTTCCCACTTTGATAATAGTTGTGTCACTTTTAGTTTCTTTTTTGTTAATTAAGAGTTGAGAAATGATTAAAAGAGAATGTTGTGGAGTGGGTGATCTAGTTCAACTTATGCTTCACCTTTATATTCATTAATATTATTGTTAGTGGACCTTTATTTATTTTGATTTTTTTTTTCAATTACTCCTTATTTTATAGTAGAAGATGCTACATCCAATGCTTATATTGGGAAAAAGTAGATTTTGAGGCGGATTCCATTAAGTGAAAAGTTCAATTAAGGGAAATAAACCTTACTATAAAAAGACTGTATACATAGTTCAGGCCTTACAGTTTAGTATACACTCGGTTTATAATTTATTTATAGTAAAGTCCGTCTGAGTAAAAGTGGTACCCTCACTGTAAAAGCATACAATTCAAATCCATTCATCATAATTATAGAAGAGAATCGTACCAGATATATATGTACGTGGGAACACTATTGATCCTCCAGGAGGATGGAAAAACTTTCAATAGCAAGACATCTGAGATTCTGAAATTATCCAGAAACGACATCTATTCAAGACAGTAGTATATTTTTCATTTTCAAGTACAACAATGGAAGAACTCGAAACGTCATACACTAAAAGTATCTAAAAGTTTGAACAGTTATTTTCTCAACACTAGTTATTTTGCCAAGTCCAAGTTTCAACAGTTACAAAAGCACAGTTCTGTTCGTGCTCATTGAGCATAACAATCAAGGATCAGTGTATCTCAGGACCATGAGGCAAATATTTAACTTATGAGATGTACAAACAATTGGAGTTGGAGTTTCACAGTATCAATAGTTAATTCCATCTACACCAACTCCTCAAATATTTGATCCTGTGAAATTTTGGTTAAGACGACACTCCTGATGATGAATTGTTTCCAGAGCAACTCATATCTAAATGCAATCTTGATAGTGTATTGTCTCGGCACATGTCCTGAATAAGTAAGAGAATTGCTTTAGCTTTTAACTTACGAGATCTCAATGAAATACTACAAGCAGCTTACCTTAGAAGATGCTAAATGGTTAAGAAGTCCATAATGATTCTGAATTGTAGTTTCTAAAGCTACAGCATTTTCTGTGTTATGTGAGGTTATTGTTGGTTTGCCTGATGGATTCTGGTTGGAAATTTCAAATGCAGTCTGTGGCATTTCTCGATTCACAGGAAGTGTAGCTCCTCCATTTGCACTCAGCATAAAACTTCTTCCATCAAATTCATTACCAGATGGGAGTTGCACCGACTGCAAAGACCCGGGAACATATCCTGGGTATAAACTCAATCCATTCCTCAAGGTAAGCATCTGTAAACCCAAAGAAAGGAGACAAACGGAAAGTTTCTATTATGCAATTTTAAAGAAGACAGTGACAGATATGAACTAGTAGTGACTTCATCATAATCCACATGTGCTTAGACCTCAGAAAGTCACTTCATACTAGTCATAGCTTACGACTACATGTTATCGACATCAAACATCAATGGCCCAGAAAGAGAGAAAGTTTACACATTAGATCTTTGAGATGGATGACACAGTGAGGAGTATTTTCTTTGGGTTTTACAAGAACTACTGTACTTTTTATTTGCTAGATTAAATTTTGGTATGTTGTTGACTCATTATATCAAGTGAACTATTAAGCTATTTTCCTATACTCCGCAACTATAAGAGATAATAACTATATGAAATTATAAGTAACCATAAGATTTTTTGCACTACTCAATTTCAAGAGCCACAATATATGCAAACTACTCATATGCATCAGAAGTGCCCTTGTCTTCTATGTGATCAAAAACGTCAAGGGATTTGATGATTATACCAAAAGATTACATTTTCGTAAATAAAGTATAAGAGGAACAGCTAACTCTTCAAATTAGCAAGAGTATGAGAGGAAACTTGCATCCATCCGGATTTCAGGAAGTTTCCTATCTGAAATCATCTAATCAGAAAAGTTTTAGTTATACATATTATAAGGGGAAACTGAAAGAAACCACATTACAGATAAGACTATAAAGTAAATTCACCAACTGACTCTTCAAATCAGACAATGACCGAAAACCTTGGTGAGATTTGAAGGATGGAGCATATCACTGTGCACAATTCACATCTTCTCCATTTCTTTTATATGTTAATATCTAACTTTCATTTGTGAATGTTCCACATATGGAATCCCTGTTATTATAACTAGGGGTCATCATAACCCATAAGAGGGACCAGTTTCATAACAAGAAGCCCTTGAATTCAATACAAGTCAAGATCAAATCTATCAAAGTGAGATATGCGAACTTGTTTCTTTACGAAATGCCCAAATTGTATAAAGGAGGCTCTTGATTTTATTTCTTGAAAAAGAATCAGAGGAATCACCGAGATTCACTACAGTTGAAATAAAATACTACACTAGCAATATTTTCTACCGTTGATTATTTTTTCAAGCACAAAATTTATTGTTACACAATAAAAATGTTAAGCTTAAAGCCAAAGCAGTGCTCATTGCAAGGTAGAGAAATGACTAATAGCATGAGATTTACTAAGAAAACAGTTTAAAATGGGTCTATTCAAACTAAAGGAGCAATAAGAAACTAGTGAACTTAGAGGGGTGCTTCATCTCAAACTGTATACGAAACAATTCTTGAATATAAGAGAGGTTTTTCTTCTTTATTTACACTTCTCAATTCAATCCCTTTTCCTCTAACCTACTTCAGGCCATGATACTCCCAAAAGTAAGAAACATAATGAATGTTCATGCCGGACCAATACATACTTTCTCTCAGCTTATCCCACTAATGCTCCATAACCTAGTAGACTAGTAGCAATAAGTTTTTCACCTCTTTAGCGTTACCTACTAGCTCAACTTAGAACTCCAAGGATTTAAAGAAAGGCTCCAAACCAAAAGCACTCCATTTCATTAAGCTTCTTTCGGAGTGTCAAAAGTTATAAATAACTGAAGATGATGAGGCCTGTAACATCAAATGTCAAAGTTGTGCGCCATACTTGTCTGGACAGTGTGTTACATAACCTCAGAAATACACACATCAACCTTTTCAATTCCATTTTGTGGAAGATACCTACATACACTTTCTGCACCTGTTTTTGACTAATCTAAAGAGTTGAGACTAGTATTTGAGTTCTGTCACATGCAGCAGTGATAGCATCCAGCTGAGATAAATGCAATTTAAGATTAATATGTTGTTTATTTTATTTTATTTTCCTTTTTCATATTTTGATTTTGATTTTTCAAAGCTCCACTGCCCAAGTTCTTTTATTTTACCAGTCAGAGAGAGGACAATGATATTAGCAAGAGCAAAGTCGTGATATTATGGAAGTATTTCAATGATAATAGACTCACACCTAAGACACAAAACTCTCCAAAAGTGGATAGAATACAAAATACATCAAAGTATTCTGTATGCCTTTTGCTTTTGACTCATGTAGAAGACCACTTTAAATAAATTTAAGTATTCATTCTCTAATGGCTTAAACTTTTACATGAGGTGCTACACACAAATTTACATCGTATGGACCAGTTGGAGGTCTCGACCTCGTCTCACTGCTATTGATTTTTCACTTGCTAGACTTTTAAAAGATAATACTCCTTCCAATTCACTTTATATGGCATTGTGGGCACGCAATTAAAGGGGAAAAAATGTCACATATCAAAAGTACTGTTGGATCTTATGTTCTTAAACATACTTGATATTTTTGTGCTGTAAGAGAAATGGAAAATTTAAATGAAAAGTTTTCAAATATAAAAAGGTGTCATTCATTTCGAAGGAGGGGGTTATAGGGGGATATAGAAGATAAAACATAAATAAAAATGTTCTCTTTTTACAGACATAAATGTTTGGATGAGACAATTCACATTAGAACGGGTTCATTAGTTCTCAAAGAAGTCAGTAAAGTACATATGAATCCCTATATTGATATTAATACTCCTCCTTCAGGTTAATGGCATGCATTTACAGTAATATCACTAGCAAACAAAGACCTTTGTCAAGAACAACCACCAAAAAACATGATTGATCAACCAAAGAACACTTTTATAAAAATTGAACATGCAAAGTGCAGATATAAGAGAGAAAGATGGTGTTATACTTTCAATTTCCAATGAAGATGTTCACTTAAAAATAAGTGTATTTATTCCGTGACTTTGTGCTCGGCTGTAAGAATTAGAATATGTTACTAACTTTTCTTAACATTATACATACACGATACACCTTATCAGGGGCGGCTTAAGCATATTAGTGGCCTAAAGCAAAAATCAAACGGGGCCTTAAACTTAAATTGTTAATAGCTTTTATATAATTGATTTCTTCTAGTTTTCAATTGATAATATAACACTTCTTATTTTTAAATTATTTTTCATGAGATATAGTACTCCAAATATGTCAAATTTCTTCTAATAATTTCTTCCATTTTCATGAAAAATTTACTTTTTCTACCAATAGTATTCAATATTTGTTAAAAAAATAAAACTTATAACCTATTATTATTAAAAATGAGGCCCCTTAAATTTGGGGGCCTAAGGCACATGTCTTATTTTTAACACTGTCGAGCCGCCCCTGCACCTTATTACCTACTCCTGTTGAGCCATCACTGCCATAATCCTATCAAGATGTTCTTTTAACGTGTTTAAAAACATTAACATTACATCTAGTAGACAACGAGCAACTAGAAGTAGTCAAAGGGGAACAGGAAGAAGTTTGACCTGCACTTGCAGTTGAAGTTGCTTCAGATATTCAATGGCTTCATCAAGCATAGATGCCTTGTCAGTCTGAAATAAATAAAGCTCAAATTTGATAGCAAAGTAAAACCAATACACAAAATAATGCTCTAAGGTTGAGGTGTTGAAGAATACCTTGTTAGAATTCGGAATTAGGTTCTGCAATGCTTTCAGTTTCTCGTTGATCCTACTCCTCCTCCTCTGTCACACAAAAATTGATCATGTATAAAATAGGTAGATGTACTTTTAGGATGAAAACCATCAAATTTAAGATTCAAAATTGAAGCGAACCTTCTCGGACAAATTATGAACTTCAGCAGATCTACTCCTCTTTGAAGAACGTGGATGAGTCGGATCAGATGGTATGTCAAGTCCATCACACTCCTGAACAGATTGTAAAATCAGAGTAAATGAAATTTCCGAATTCTACTAGAATCATTTGAACATAAAGAGGAAAATGAAAGTGAAATTTCCAGAACTAGCAAGTTATATTTGTACAGAATAAACAAAAATACCTCACCTCGCTACTAAAACCGAAGTTATCAACCTTATCATCTTCCAAAAACTCTCTCCTATTAGCTGAATTCATACCGTCACAATCCCCGAGGCCAGCAGAAGCAAACACATTCTCAACGCCTTCCTTGAACTCGGCAGCATAAAATCGGCCGGGATCGGAGAAATTGAGGCTAGAAGATGACTCAGCCACCGGCGCCGGTACCGATCGGTTATAAAAACCAGCCGCAGAAGCGGAAGCAGACGTACCTTGAAGAAAATTAAGAAAAAAGGAAGACATATCTTCGGATTCGAGAGATGAAGAAGCGTGAGGGTTCGTTCTGTACGGATCCGCCATTGAGAATAACCACCATCACAAAATGATCATCTGCAGAAAACGCAAAAGAATCGTGAGCGTGTTGCTTTGGGTTTTTGAGTTTTCAGTTAGAACAAAAGTTGGACTATGGAGGACACACTTTATGTAGAGATGGGTGATTAGTTCATCTTCTCCCGCCTTAATTGCGTGATTTATTTTGTTTTGAAAATTCCTTAATTTGAATTTATCACCTGATTTATGAAGGATAATACGTTTAGCGTCCGGATAGATTACAAATCACCTACTTGGAGTATGAGAATAGGCAACACAAAACCCAATAGTTTCATTTGTGCTACTTAAGTCCCCTTTTTGTTTATTTATGTTTAATTTGGAATTTGGACCTTAGAAGGTGATGAGAAATAGTAGAAAACAAGAATAAAGAGCATGAAATCATAGTAAATTATTAGATTGCCTATTAAAATTATCCCATACGTTGACCTTTTTTTTTAAATTCAAGTATATACGATCTCCATTTCAATTTATGTGATATTGTTTGACTTGATATGAAATTTAAGAAAGAAAGATAAATTTTTGAAACTTGTGGCTATAAATCATCTCATTAGGGATAAAGTGAGCATTTTAAAGTTAAATTATCTGGGTCGGACTAAAAAGGAAATTGTGTCACATAAATTGGAACAAAAGGAGTTCTATTCGAAACATATCAATGTAACTAATTTATATTCGTGTCACGTATGTCCATTAAGAGAGTACAATCCTCCTACCAAAAGGTTCTTCATTCTCACAGTTCAAATCTAAAATCTTTGATTAAGAGGGAAGAAATTTGACATCACAATCATCTTATCAAAGGAAGATGGCAATATAAATCAACTAATTCCATGGTTATCTATCATTTTTAAGTAACAAATTCAAAGACATACTTCTCATGTTGATTGAAATAAGAGAATATACCAAATAATACTGAAAAAATCAAGGAAGTAACAAATAGTGAAGTCTACTCTTCTTTGTGCATAACATAAAATTGATTACATATTTTTTTTAAAATATCAAGATTGTGTTAGGAAGTAGTTGGAGAAAACATACAAAAGATCCATGTAGATTTTCTGCCAGAATAATGATCTCTTTGGATTTTAGTCAGCAACCCAAAATTGAATTGAATATGATTTTAGTGAATGCATCAGTCCACCTTTCTTCTTGATAACCTTATCCATTTAGATGCCATAATAACTGAAAAAATTTATTTATTTAACAACCAAGTTATGTTCCCGAGGTCAGTGACCTTTCATATTTTATTGTAATTAATATTCGAATTTTATTGCCCTTTGGTAGAAAAGATTAATTTCATTTCAATATCGCTACTGTTCTCTTCTCCTTTTGTTTTTAGCATGTCTTCTTCATTATTATATTTTCTTTCTATACTTGATTTCAATAACAAACTCTCTACTATCATAAGATAAAAATAGAATTATATATCCGACCCTCAGACCTCATTAATAAGACTACAGTGCATAGTCAAATGAGGTTGGTTGGGACTTGGTGCAATGGTTCTATAGTCTATGGTCTATTTAGGTATATAATTATGGATTTGAGCTGTTGACATATAGTTAGTTGAGTGTCATTGTTCATAATGAGCAGAAAAAAGAGAAAGGGCTTGTCAACATTCTTTGTCACCAATTAATCTATATTTAGTTTTTTGGTTTGATTTCAAACAAGTGGCCATATAGTTAAATGCTTGTTTTTGCTACCCATCTATCTACCCTTTATATATCTTCAATATCTATACTAAAATATCAAATTGGCTGCCAATATTGTATGCTTTTGTTACCACTTACAAATCTTATTAAATTAGTATTATCAATTATGTATAATGGGAATAAAAGAATACGTTACGTCTCTCTTATCTTTTTTCTCCCAACTAGCCCAACTACTCTGCTATCAGATGCGTTCTTTCCCCAACAATCTCACCTTTAAAGTGATTTATGACTTTAAAAGAACATAATTACAAGTACTTTGTAGTGCTTTGAGGTATCCATATACGTGTTGCACCAACTCAGTCATCTTTAGAATAAAAATGAACGGAGGGACGTTAAAGTCATTTGACATCCCTTAGTCAAATTTATCCTTTGTTCAAAAAGAGTCAATTAACACCCCTTTGTCAAAAAATACACAATATAGATCACATACTATGCATACAACCTTATGTCTACCGATGTAATCCCACAAATTAGATCTAGAAAGGGTAGGATATATGCATACAACCTTATGTCTACCTTTGTAAGATAGAGAGATTGTTTCCGTACTTAGGTAGAGGGAATAGGAAAATGAACCAAAAATATTCAAAGGTATCAATAAATTGGAAAGTTAGAATGTAAATTTCCAAACAACCAAATAATGTAACTCTTGCCTAATGACCCTAATTGCAGCTAGTGCTTCTTCTATCTCTAAAATAACTCCTCTAAGCAGAGGTCACAATAAAATTAATGAGAAAAATACATATATATCTTTCTCAAAATGAACTCATGGACCAAACGCGTAGACACGCTTTGTGTGTCAACCTTCCATGGCCCAACTGGTACATCCAACTCCCATAGATCAATGCTTTCCTGAAGTATTGAGTCCTGTTGTTTTGCAAATTGGACACAAATTCTTCTGCATGAGCCATTGTTTAACGCAGTCGGCATGAAAATCATGGCCACAATCCAGCTTCCCAAGATCCTCACCATACTTGTATTCTTCCTGCAAATTGTAATAAACAAATTAAGACTCCTCACTCTTAAGGTGAACTAAAATTAGATCTCCAGCATATGGTGATTTGACTCGTAGTAGAATAGTATTGAGTTTTGTACCTGACAAATACAGCATGGCTCAGCATCCTTGGTTTCTTCTGTTCTAATGCGTACATGCTTCCGTTGCTTCAGACGATTCAAAATGGTCTCTTCAGTCAGCCCAGTGCAGACATTCCCGATGCGCTCCTCAAGCGCCAGTAGTTCCTGTAAATACAACACACGAAGACAATTTAGTATGTCTTTCATAGATGTGAAAATGTAGTTACGTTCCCTGTACTAACCTCATAGGACATGTTATCAACATCAAGACGCATATCACGATGGCGATCCTGAATATCCACCATCCCAAAGAACCCTGACTGATCGAGGATCATAACGTCCTGGAATACAAGGAAGATTTTAATTTCAGAATATGTGATCTTATAAGCTAATCAATTTTATATACTGTAGGTTATCATTCCTATCCTCTTCATGTCCCATCAGGAAAATATATTACGGAAAACCAAAGATTTTTTAATCAATTTGCAACAACGCTCATGATTTTGCACCAATACCTACACTAGGTTATCAAGGAAATCTGAAGAAACATATCCACCGGTGCAAAAAAAAAGCAAATTAGACAATTACTGGCAAGGAATCTGAAATCCGGAAGCCGATAAAATCGAAAATCTATTTCAAATAACTTACGGAACTGTATATAGGAATATAAGGAGGCGTCCTTGATATGATCGCAAGGCACAAAGAGGATGGAAGAGGGGTATAGACATTAAGCACACTACTAATATATTGGAAGTCCACTACAAGAACACAAAGGGTCATGCCTAATAAATGGTTTCATACACATACTATGAACTAAACACAATAGCATAAAGTCATACCTAGATAATATAAAAGATCATGCACCTAGTATAACTAAAAGACACATGAACCTAGACAATTGAACATTTAAGTAGTCTATTTTCATATAAACTAATCAACATATCTAAATGGCTTCAAGAATTCTAACCTCAAATCTTAAGCTCTCTCCCCTGCGCATTAGATCCAATACATTGCGAATCTGCTGAAATGAAAAGAAAACAACTGTAAGTAATTGAGAACGAATAGAAGGCATCACAACATGCAAATTAATTTACATATATAATGCAATATTTTCTCATTCTTGTGCTTTTACAACAATTTTTTGAACTCAAGCTGACACTTACAAAATCATACCAAAAAGCAAATAGACATTTAGTTGCACTTTCTCTTTTTGGAGTATTTTGCATGTCCTAAATTTGGTGATATTAAAAAACAGTACTTTGTTCAGAAAATGACCCTTAGCTTTACAAGTATGTTTACCACAATAGAAGGTTTTATGCTAACAAATGCCGAGCATGCAGTAACTTATTTTTGGCAGGAGCAATAGAACTAGGGTATATTATTCACTATCAAGAAGGCTAGAAGAGCATCTTACAGTAAGTGGTAACTCTGGATACCAAAAATCTAAACTTCAAGGTTCAGAAATAAGCTGGGAGCGAAAGATTTGGCATAGGACTACCGTAAAACAATGGGGAAGAGTAACTTCAGGAGGAACATGCGTTTACAATTGAGCAAGTTTGTAGTTGCTCCACAGTTCTTAAATTCGGATGCATTATAAAGTTTTTTCCTATAGGTAAGCAAGCTTCTAAATAATGAGTGCTGCAACAGCCTCCCACCCCCCAAAAAAAGGAATTTTATGGAACCTGTAAAAAGCCTTGAAGGAACAACATAATTTTATATTGCCAAAGTGAGAATTACAGAATATTGGACCAATAGTGAACCCAGTATCATACCTCGGAAACTAGCCTGCCTCTTCCTTCACCGGCAGCAGCCAAAGTCCTCCAGGAATATGGAACTCCCATTGCACCATCGAGTTGTCTCTCCAACAACAATGCTGACCTTGAACTTGATGGGCGATGCCCGGGATGGCCAGAAAGCCCCATCTCCTGTGAGGCAGCAGAACTCAAATGTGGCGGAGTGTTACCATTGTGACTTCCAGGTTCACTGACAGCTGAAGACAACATAGATCTACGAACATATTCTGAGAGTCGTCGAGGATATTGCTGAGGATTTCTGTGTTCCACCCAACTAGGAGAAGAGGAAGGGGCTACTGAGCTAGGACCACTCCGAGAAGCAGATGCAACATTTCCAGCAATGGAAATATTTCCACCAGCTAAACCCCAGTTGACAGGATTTTGGTTCAAATTTCTCAAGTCACTAGCTGGTATGAACATAGGATGCTGCGAAATGTTTCTGGGCACACTTCTTGAGCTTGGTTGTTCATATGCTGCAGAATTCCTCTCACCAAAAACAGAATAACTTGATGAACTGCCAGCTCTTGAACTTGATGAATCCCACCTCTGTGCACTTCGTCGCAGAGAAGGAACCGGCCCCACAACTGGCTGGCTTTGGGGATTTACATTATCTGCAGCAGACACAGACCTCGAATCCAAGGACTCATTAGGAAGCAGCCTCAATGAGTCCCATTCAGACATGGTAAAATTTCTATCATTACCCACAGTAGGAAACGTATTACCAGGAATAGGAACTTGCTGATGAGAGCCATTGATCCTCAGCCTGAAATTTCTACGGTAACTTTCTGCTCTTCTTGACGCAGGCAATGCAACAGGACCTTCCATAGTGGTGCCACCCATGGCGAGCCCAAGTCTTGGATTTACCTGCGCTGGCAAATTGATGTTTCTTCTACTTTCTGTTGGTGCAGGGCTATTAGCACCTGCAGTCACATTATTTGGAGAAGGTATAGAACGCCATAAGCTGTTTAGAAGATAATCTGGACTTCCACTTCCCGAAGATTGCCCCAGATGTCCTTCAACTGCTTTTCTCTTACAAGCCATGCGTCGACCATCCAGTGTACAGCCTGGTCTGCCATCACTTTCATCCCTCAGAAACCCATTAGTTGCAGAAGTCCCAGCAAGGGGATCAGAAGAAGTACTGGCGGTTGACATCCGTTCTTTTCCTGGTCCATTAGACTTGAATGTTGGGGTGCACTCCATCACTTGGCAGTCATCGTCGTCATCTTCATCGCCATCATGCCCCTCATGTCCAGCACTCCTATTTAGTTCATTTGGAACAGTGCTAGAAGTAGAAGCTTGAGAAAATAAAGTGTTGTCAGCTAACTGGTTATTCAAATTTATTTCAACATCACCCAATGAAAGAATATTGGAAGACCCATAATGCTGTTCAGCAGAGAAGTGAGAAGTCCCAGGACAGGCACTCATTGTAGTATTTTCACTACGACTAACACTATTTTGTGTATTGGAGGAGCTGGATTCTCCTAAATTCCATCCAATTACATTCTGTCTTTCTTGGTTTGCATGACTAAGAAATGGTATGGTTGTCTCATTAGAAGGTACCATATAATCTGGTAGCCGACTTTGTGCAGGATTTCGCAAATTATTCCAACATATCTGCTGATCTATACCCCCATCACTCGATGTTGAACCATGAGTAAAACCCAAAGTTTCTGGCAGGGATCCGATGGCACTCCGTTGCCCTTGCATAAGGCCTATACTCTATATTCACAATCTCCAAAAGACAAAGATAGTATTGTAGTGACAGCGGGGTCTCAAACTTCACCACTAAGCAGACCTGCAAGCAAAGTAGACACCACATTATTGTAAGGCAGTTCATCAATAGAACGTGAGAACAGAAATTCTTGTCTCAATGTTCAGAAATATTAGATAAGGAAAAAGAGTGAAAAGAAAACACTATTTGATTTGGCAAAAAGATCATTCCTTTTCTTCTGTTTGCACAAAACCACAGAGGCTTTAGAGTCCATACCATTAATTGGCAGATGAGTTCTCAGCTCAGTACCAAGCTTTCACCACTGCATTCATATATGGCCAAATCTCGTAGATGTCACAAGTTAGAACATATCACCCCCCAGAGATATCTTTCTAAACTTGTTGCTATCAGCGAGATTTTTCAAGCCAGATATGAGTACCTCCAAGTCAACCAAAATAAGGAACTCCATGTGCAATTAACATTATCACCATAAACATCACAAACAGTAGAAAACAAGAAATAGATAATCGCCTTGAACACAAACGGTGGGTGTATTTGATAAACTTTGCCAGTACAATGAATGTAGCTAATTTCAGTTACACTGAGGCAATAAGAAAAGTTCCACCAACAAGAATTGTAGAGACATTCTGATATCACAACCACTTCATATACAAAATACCATTATAGAAACATGTGTAAAAAAGCTCTCTTTAAATTTAAGCAAGGAGAAAACAGATCATCACCAACCAGAAACCACCATTACACTAAAAAAATTGAAGCTTCCCCTTACCCACCAGCTTAAAATTAAACATATATACTTGCCAATAATCAGAGACTCAAACTGTATATACTTGTAAACTTCAGAAAAACCTTTTTCTTGACCAGATAAGCAAATCTCTCTAAAACCATTAAAAATCAGATCTTTAATAAATATCAAACATCAGAAAAAGTTGTAATCTTTAACAGAGGAAGCTGGTTTAATAATAACCAAAACATCCCCCTCTAAATCAGCTCTAAATCAGCTCAATGTAGAACAATAAAAAGCCCAAAAAACAAAAAACTAGCAGGAGTAATAACTTTGTTTCTCCTTAATTTCCTGGAAAAAGGACAACTTTTTGAACTGAAACATAATGGGTTCTTTGAATCATCCATCCAATGCATATACTCAAACAAACAAACAAAAAACATAACTTTTATACATATCTCAAGAAAGAATTTGCAGATAAACCCAGAATCAAGATGAGGTAAAACAACTATCAAAAGCAACCAAAAAAAAAAAAAAAACTGAAAAACACATGGAAAAAAAGTAAGAATTTACCTGCAAAACATCAGCAGATGAAGCAACAGATCTAAAGTCACCACCTGAAATCCAAAAAACAAAATTGGGTTACAAACAAAATCCTTTCTTTTCTTCTTTCTACACAAAATCCCAGATAAAAAGAATCAATCATACAAAAATCACCTCTTTAACAAAAGATGAATGAAGAAAACAAGATGAGATGAGAAAGAAATGGTGGGTTTGTGAAGAAAAAATAGAGGAAAATGAGAAAACAAGAATGAGAAAGAGAGAGGAAAAGAGGTGGCCTGACCTGGTGGACTAAAGAGAGGGGACAATAATCTTTAACACAAAACACCCCCTTTCACACCCTTTTAATAAAAGATTTATAACCCAAAAATCAAATTCCAAACAGAGAATTAAATGATGCAAAAGAAAAAAAAATGGACTAAAGAGAGGGGACAATAATCTTTAACACAAAACACCCCCTTTCACACCCTTTTAATAAAAGATTTATAACCCAAAAATCAAATTCCAAACAGAGAATTAAATGATGCAAAAGAAAAAAAAATGGACTAAAGAGAGGGGACAATAATCTTTAACACAAAACACCCCCTTTCACACCCTTTTAATAAAAGATTTATAACCCAAAAATCAAATTCCAAACAGAGAATTAAATGATGCAAAAGAAAAAAAAATGGACTAAAGAGAGGGGACAATAATCTTTAACACAAAACACCCCCTTTCACACCCTTTTAATAAAAGATTTATAACCCAAAAATCAAATTCCAAACAGAGAATTAAATGATGCAAAAGAAAAAAAAATGGACTAAAGAGAGGGGACAATAATCTTTAACACAAAACACCCCCTTTCACACCCTTTTAATAAAAGATTTATAACCCAAAAATCAAATTCCAAACAGAGAATTAAATGATGCAAAAGAAAAAAAAATG